>JBBBDQ010032672.1:2977500-3142500 GCA_037127315.1 Ascarosepion bandense
AATGCAGTCAATACTCATCTACTAACCACTGGACTCTAGCTCTCTCCCCTCCCCTGCATAACCTTCCCTTTCTCTCCACTTATATATCTATCATCGCACCTGCTTTCTCAGCTTTCTATTGTTCCTTTCTAACTAGTTTGTACTCCTCACTCTTTTCTAATGAATCTTTTTACATTTATGTAACCCCCTGCACATCAGTGGCGTTTCCGCCTTGCTCGGGGTGAAATGATTAAAAAAAAAAGATTAAAGCAAAATTTGTTCACTGTATCTTGCTAGACTATTCTTCTCTGCAAAATCTCTCTTACATATTTACAAATCTACCAATCGTTCATTCATTGTATAATGCGACCAAATTTGGCGTCGTGCTTCCGATATGTACTTAAAGATTATTTGAAAGAATACTCAGAAAAATATGCAAGGTTTTCGGTCCTGACCTAGCATCTCAGTTTCTCTCAGTTTCCTATTGCCCTAACGTAGCATTTCTATTATTATATTAATAATAATTGATGATCTTTACGTTTTAGTATGCTGACTTTACAAACGTAAATGCAGATTTTACGAATGTAAAGACAGTACTAGATTGGCAGATAGGTCAAGGTTACATCATTTTAAAGTTGGATGTGCTAGACATAATTTGAAGTTCTATGGTAAGAGATGCTTCTCTCAAATTTATCGCTAGGGAAACTCTCCTTTCAGTCAATAGTGATTTTCAAAAAATTTAAATCAAAGCCGTTCGTTAAATTCTATCTTTCTTAATTCCTGTTCTATGTCCTTAGTAATGTTTGAATTTTTCTTATATTCGTTAATATTCAGTAACCATTTGTATATTAGTGGGTTTAGTGCTTTGGTCTTCTTCTTCAACATATTGAACATTTTTCATTTCATACGATATAATTTACAAGTGCCGTCATAGGAATAAATTTAAACTATCCGACACATAAAATCCCAGAATCTCCACCTTCCGACACCCTTACCAACCCTCCTAACCTGATGGATCATTCGTTGGAAAAATGTGCAGACCAATTGGAAAGAGGTTACGAACCCACCATTCAACAGAAGAACATACCCATCCAGGCAAACAATAACCTTATATTATGATTAGTATACATATATGTGAAGGAAATATCCTACCTTAAACTATGAAATAAAAAATGCTCAATATATTGACTTCAGCATAAACATTTTCCCGAGGGAAATGAGGCACCCAAATATGAGGCGAGATATGTCCCTCCCTAAAAAAAAAAAAAAAAAAAAAAAACGGGATCCACTTAAACCTATGCATGCTCCTAGAAAATCTGTGAAGATTCATATGTATTATGTATTATGCTTTATGTAACAAGTTTCTATGTATCATGTTTTATTATTGCGTCTTATTGGATGAATTAATGTTCGAAAAATGGGCACCTAAAAAGATGTGTACTCTATAGGTAGGAACAAACTTAATTAGGTATAATAGATATTTTTCCATCGTGTGGGAATACCTAATTAGATGCGAAATATGTCAACTTTAGATAAAATCAATTATGTAAGCTCGAAATGTAACTTCCCTTGTGTTACGTATTTCCACCAATATATGGATAAATCAACACCCAAATGAAATAAAATGGTATAAATAGATATTAACAAGTAATAATATATTACGAATTAAAAAATAAAAAAATAAAATTACCAATTCATTTAGAAATTAAACGTACACAAACGCACTGGGTCGTTTATACAGGGCCCTTATACATGGGGACATAGTAGACTACCAGAGCACTTGTATAAGTTATAAGTTATGCATATGAGTGTATGCGTGCATATGCGGTCTTGTGTACATATGCACATACATATACATATATATATATATATATATATATATATATATAATTGGGTTTGGGTATATAGGCTTAAATATGTTCTTAATTATCTCTTACATCTCGTGTATATAAATATATGCGAGATTGAGAATACGACATTTTATTTAACGTGATATGTGAGTGTGTATATACACCGCACTACGTGAGCTCACGGAAGACCTACGCTTATGAAGCGTATATATGTGTGAGAATGAAAACGCTAAGACCTAAAAAAAAAAAAAGAAATCAGTAGATATGTAAACTTAAACAAAATCACACGGTAAGTATATGTGGAAATGTACACATAGGTATATGTGGATAAAAGTTAGTATAAGTGGGTTGACCTGATGGGGTCAAATAGACGTCTAAAGTCAGGGGAATTGTTTTTTTTTTTTCAGAGGTCATCCTATCTAAGACAGTCAAAATAAATTCAAACGGATACTACCCATATTTGGAACTGTGCTCTATCTCCCTTTCTTCTTTCCTCATTCCCCTGACATTTATTGTCATTTATTTATTTGTTTGTAATCTTATGTTTATTATTATTATTTCTATTATGTTCCCTCTTCATTTTAAGAAAACGTTCACTCCGGCAGAAACTTTATGCCAGATGGAGGAAATATTGTAAAAGAGTCTGATGATATGAGCTGTTAAGCTCATTGAAATGAACTATAGTTTATAACTAATATGACGTGTTTAGTTTTCCTTTATAAACTTCATATCGCTCTGGTTAACACCCATCGAGCTCTCTATATGGATTTACCTATTAATAATTCATATTAAGGAAATCTTGTTGGATTATCCTCACCGTTTACGGAATGACAACTATACCTATATATATATATAATTTCAATCTTAAATAAACATGTCGACTTTCAAACTAGTTTGGTGAAAGAATGTATTTTAACATACGAAGTTTTCAAAGAATTGTACGAATAGATTTTATATCCACAAGAGTTTTAGGAACAAATCTTTTAGTTTAATTTCTACAGAAAACCATTGTTAATGTTATTGAGAAGGATGGTCAGTATTTCTGGAGTAAATAAAAAAATAATGACAAAAAAGTAATGATAATTTTCTGACTTCAGATTAAATATTTTTCTTATTTCATGCGTAAAATTTCTTTCTGCTGCTGAGAATCATAATCTTTTTTCTTCGCTTTCTAATCATTAATTTACTTGAACCTTAAGCCTGAAAGGGCAACAAAAATTACAGTAATTATGCCCTTCGAGAAACTCACAATTCCTAATAAGCGGACAAGGACAGAGTAATTATTATTCTGCCTAAATTCTTTTTAAATGAACAGTTAAATTAAAAAGAAAACTACTTCAGATTAAACATTAAACATAATAAAACGCTGCAGAAAAGAGGTTAGCAGCTGTTCTCATTACACACAGATGTTTGCTTCAAGTGGACTCAGTGTTTGCATTATTAGATCGTTACGTTTTCGTAGTCAGTGAACGTATTTAGGGAAACCATAGCATCTTCTCTGCGTAATTGGCATAACAAAAAGACGTTCAATTGCCAGAAAATAAGAGAGCATATCGTATTGCTGAAAATTTTGTTATGTTGAGTCGCACACTTAACTCAACGACAAACATTCTAATGACAGATTCGAAATGATGCCACCATATATTTGTAACTAGAGCCGCACGTCAGTTTCCGCTGTAAGATTAGTAAAAACTAGACCCAGAAATTTCTTCTCATGAAATAACGGTGTATTATATTTCCAGTAACTAGTAATCCTAGGCTCAGGCTTATTCAAGTTTACACAAACCCGGACAAACCTATGGATCGTATAAATTATAGTGTAGCAAGATGGACACCATAACACTCTTGCACACACTTCAGTAAAATATAATGGATGTAACTTATATGTAACACTAATTTCGGACCATCCTGTTAGTCGCAGATCAAAATTCTTCCCGTATGCACTTCCTTGTAAACTTATCAACTAATTAAAATTATCAACTATAAGTCAGTTAAACTTATCAACTATAAGTCAATTAAAATTATCAACCATGAGTCACTTAAAATTATCAAACATGAGTCAGTTAAACTTAACAACTATGAGTCAGTTAAACTTATCAACTATGAGTCAGTTGAGCTTATTTATAAATGGAACTTTGTCCGTGTGTGTATGTGTGTGTGTATCTGTGTGTGTGTGTCCGTTACCTATAGATTCCGAAACTTCTGAACCGATTTCCTTGAAAATTTACACAGTTGTACTATAAGCGTCTGCAAGTGTTTTTAGCTAGGCTTTGTGTCGAGGTACCCCCGATAAATATGGAAAATGGATAATCGAAAAAATCGGGTTATAGAAGGAGTGGGCCGATTTTAAACAAATTTGATACATTTATAGACAAAGACATAAGAAACGATATTCAGAAGTTTCAAGGTTGCAGTTCTTACAATAGTTCAGAAAATCCATATATATATATATATATATATATATATATATATATATATATATATATATATAAGGCAAGATGTTTTGGTGTGTCTGTTTATCTGTCTGCATGTCCTTTATGCAAATCCACAATTTTAATCCGATTCTCACCAAACTTCACACAAATATTCTTTAGGGTGAGTCTGAGCTCCAGGACCATGGATTAGTTTTAAAGCTTTCATTACACCCGAGCAACGCCGGGCTATAATGCTAGTATTTTCTAGTTTTAGTTTAAGAAACATCTTACATATGAATGAATTACTAAATAAATAATATAATTATAATTATGTTCACGCCAATTCCATTTGTATCGATAGATGAGTTTAGCTTAATCTGTCAAAGGGCCAAATACGCAGAGTCAGTCAGTTTAGGTGCCATACGTGATACACGGTTGGGCGATCATGTCTCGAAAGAGACATGACTGACTGGGCAGAAGATTATCCCGCAGTAGGTTGCCATTGCTTTCTGCGGTAGAGTGGTTGCCGACCAAGGCTATAGGACCCAATTTGTTCTGCTATTTAACCCATAACTGGAAGGAAGAGACGGATTAATACCTTTCCCAAGGGTATTTGCGCGTAAGTGAATACAGTGGATTCAGCTGGAATTCGAACTCGGCTCCCCGGTTTCTCGTTCCGAGCCGATATCCACTGTACCACAACGCAGAGTACCCTGCCAAAACCGAAATCACAATACCAATCAATAATGCTCAGAGATCCATGACAAAAGGTCTCGCGTAATACGAATATCTGAAAACACAATGGTAATTAAAGGGTTAACGGTGCGGTAAGTAAGAAGAGCAATCGAATAAGGAAAGCAGGGGTATTCGAAAACAAGAAAGATGATACCCAGGATTATTAAGCCGCCACCCCGAATCATGCCGAGAAAAATGCCAGACATCAAATATAAGTCAGTTAAACTTCTCAAATGCGTGTCAGTTAAACTTATCAACCATGAGTCCGTTAAACACATCAATTATAAATCAGTTAAACTTATCAATTATGAGTCAGTTAAACTTATCAATTATGAGTCAGTTAAACTTATCAATTATAAATCAGTTAAACTTATCAATTATGAGTCAGTTAAAATTATCAATTATGAGTCAGTTAAAATTATCAATTATGAGTCAGTTAAAATTATCCGCTATAAGTTAGTTAAAGTTATCAACCATGAGTAACTTAAAGTTATCAAATATGAATAATTTAAGTGTCATACGTGTTTGGGCGATCATGTCTCTTTCGATCTATGACTACCTAAGCAGAAGATTATCTCGCAGTACGTTCTTTCTGTGGTTGAATACCAAGGCTATAGAACCTAATCTGTTCTGCTATTTAATCAATAGTTGGAGGGAGAACATTAATAGGTTATTTGTACATAAGTAAAGGCAACCAATTCAACTGAAACCCGAACTTGGCTATCCAATTTCTCATTCCTAGCCGATACCCATAGTACCAGAATGCACAAACCTGTCGATAATGCCACGGAATGGTTTGTGCGATCTGTAAGTACTAGTTCCTTTGCTACACTGATTTATCGGGATCAAGGAGGGCCCCAATAACCAGCCGATACGCTGTCAGGAACTCTGCAAGTAAATTAAGCGCGTAGTACACAATGAATCGAAGCATTTACGATTGCATGGATGGTGCTTAGACTGCTCACTGGATTTACAAACAAGGACACACGTTTGAATCACAGAACGGGTCAAGTTAAAGTCAATAGCAGAAAAAAAAAAAAAAACCTCCTCTGGAATGATTCAAAATATACTGGGAACAGAAGGAACATCTTCGGTACTATATTCTCATAGTCGTTTGCAATAGGATAGGTCTTCTATATGCAACAGACATTCACCCATGACAATAAAATCTACGAACATTTTTCACCCTGCACGACGTCGATTTTAGATCCTAGGTATTCAAATTCACCAACATGTGAGCTGTCTTTAATCAAATTAGGTTTGAGATTTTGGACTAAACAGGCTTGAGATAAAGTCTGACGCATTGATCCCATGCCTCGTGTTAATCGAAATGGTCTCATCTAGGGATAGGCCGCCGTTATTCCATAAAATATTTGGTAATGATTAAAAATAGATCCACTCACTTACTTGCATTTGTTTCATAGGTTTGTGCGTTCGACGAGTAAACAATAAGCCTGCGTAGGAAGTTCAGTCCTTATTGGATGATACAAGCTCGAGGTTTTATTCCAGGATAAGCACAAGTATTTTATATGTATTCATAAAAAGAAAAAAAAAGAAGCAATCGACTTGTACCGAGGGATTTCTACATTGACTGTGTCTTACTTCTGGGAATATTCTCTTAAACTCGATATGGTAAATATAATTTATATGAATTTTTACTGAAAAATTCTAAACCTGACATGTAGAAATTATTAAAAAATAAAATTGGTCGAGATTTTCTGATATAATTTTCGTTACCTTTTCACCAGAATTTAAGTAGGGAAAAGTTTTAAAATTAAAATTTGTACGTACGCAATATTTTATTAAGTGTTAATTAAACCTATTACAAGCTAATTTTCGAGTAAAATAATTCGATAAATATTTTTCATAAAATGAATTAATGAAACTTTATTTCAATATTCTGAATGGTTGGTGTCAGCCATAAATACAGACTAGGGCGGAGACGCCTAGGACTGCGCCTATTGGAACGCCTATTGCATAAGCCTACGCCTAAGCATACTGCATAAGATTACGACTAGTACCAGTCCATTACGGCTACTTGCTAGTTAGTCCAACCCAGTTTCATTTGCCAAAACCACATAGCTACTTTGAATATATATATATATATATATATATATATATATATATATATATTCGTTTTTGGAGCATATCATATTTATTCAGAAAAAGTAACCCCTAAATATTTAAATCAATCTTTTCACTTGTAACTGTAGATCTAATATGTATTTTCAGAATAAATCCGCTTAAATAGTTCATAAATGTCAAAATAGTTGAAAACAGATGTTAAATACCAGTTCATATTTCTTATTTTTGCAGGGTTTATACAGGTGCAGTGATGACCATGCATTCGGTATTCCAAATGCCAGCTACAGTTCGGGGATACTAAAGTCAAGCAGGTACAACAATTAAACTACCAGGTAAATGTTCTTACAGAGGACAAAAATTGCAGCACAGATACGAAAACCCATCGGCATGGTCGCGGTCGCATTTCAAATGCTAAGCAGGAAGATTTCGATTGAAACAATGAAAAAAAGTTCAAGACAATCTCCCCAAAGATGTAGGAAATACTCGAAACAGAAATGTAGTTCTATAGATAGATGCTGAGTATACAAGTTTTTGGAGAGGATGAAAACTAGAATAGTTATACTTAACATCAAGAAAAGACAGCTGAAGATTGTTGGGCAAATAACCAGGAAGGAGGGTTTGGAGAATCTGATACTTACGAGACGGATAGAGGGAAAGAGAGACGGGGGAAACAACGCGTGAAATATTTCATTGATAGTATAGTTCACTAACAACTATTGTCAATGTACGCATGTTTGTGCATAATTGCAGCGAACATATATTTGGACCGAATTTTCAGATATCTTGCAGCGATACAACATTGAGAAGCCAGCATATAGACAAAGGGGGATACCATATTAATTCGGGGCAGACGCATTTAGGATACTGTACACATGTATGTGTGTATGTGTATGTATGCAGAAGGATGTGCGTTGTGGTACAGTGGATATCGGCTCGGAACGAGAAGCCGGGGAGCGGAGTTCGAATTCCAGTTGAATCCATTGTATTCACTTACGCGCAAATACCCTTGGGAAAGGTATTAATCCGTCTCTTCCTTCCAGTTATGGGTTAAATAGCAGGACAGATTGGGTTCTATAGCCTTGGCTGGCAACCAGTCTACCGCAGAAAGCAATGGCAACTTACTGCGCTATAATCTTCTGAAGAGTCAGTCATGTCTCTTTCGAGACATGATCGTCCAAGCGTGTTTCACGTATGGCACTTAACTGACTGACACATGTATTTGTACATGAATGTGGTGGTTTGGATGTTTATTATCAAGGAAATGCGTGTATAAATCGTGGAAGCGGGTATAATATGCTCTCGAAACTGAATTCTAATCACTTATAGTCATCAATTTTATTCGCAAGCGTAAGAACACTTACCGTGCTTATAACGTCAGAGATTTGCCGAAGGTGGATGGATTAAATAGTTGAACATGTATAGGTATCTGTATTACCACAAGCGTAACACAGATATATTTAACTATAGATCGACATACGGCGTTAAACACTGAAATTTATTCAAAAAGAAACTTTGATATGAATACTATTCAACCACTCGAACATGCGAAATAAATTTATACGTATTCCAGAGTTACTTCGTCTTCTATATACCGTGTCCATTTAGGACGTAGATGATCATAGATTTTGATTACTGTTAGCAAGATTCATCTTTTTACTGCAAATCCGCAATCCATTTGCAAAAATTCATTAGTTAAGTTACTCGTTGTTTCTCTATCTCTTAACTATTCCCTGTGAATATCAAACTTTCCAAATCTATTTTTCTTACTACCTCACCCGAAAGTATCAGTGTTCCCACAGATAAAAAAGCTGCAAACCTCCATCTATTTCATCCTTTTTTGCATCTCAATGGTTCTGACGAACTGAATGTATTGTTCCAACCAGCTCTGACCTTTGCAAATTGAACTCGACATTCCACATACACAAAGAAGATCTATTCTCATTACTTTCGTATTCCATCAATAAGAAGTATCAAGATGCGCTGTTCATGGGGACGCTCAAAATTAGTTTAAGTTAAGAACTGCTTGCTAAATTAAGTGTGCATTTAAGTATGCTGGTCCATAATTCTGACGCGTTACAACCAAAGACTAGAATCTTTATTCAAAATGATTTTAGAGGTTACATCACACATAAGATGTTCATAATTGTTATAGTGGAACATCCTGTCATCCCCGAGAATAGAGTGCTCTACTTTATAAAAAATGGTAACGAGCGGTACGACGTGAAAAACAAGTTCTTAGACGAAGGCATTCACTATTCGATAGTTGATTCCGCTCTAACCCGTGGCTTGCCTATATGTGTATTATTGTTAATTGTACCTTAGTACAATAAATCTGCATTTCTTATTCTTGGTGTGGAGATCCATTCTTCAACTGATCATTTTATACTGTATTCCTTTTCGGGATATATCAATAATATTGTCAATTGTAAATAGGTTATTCGAAAAACCAGAAAATAAAAACAATTACTAATAAGCTTTACAGAAAAAAAAACACACAAAAATGTAAGCCAACAGGAAAGTTTTATAAGAATCTTGACAAATTACAAATTAAAAGTAACATTATCTGTAGAAAGATATGATCGCTTATATATATATGTGTGTGTGTGTGTGTGCAAAGATGATATATAGGCTTTTATGCAGTTTTTTTAACATGTTAACGGAATTAATGACAAAATGTACCAAGCTTTCAAACTTTTAAAATGATCCGATAACATCAGTAAAGTATGAAAATACAAAATTATGTTCCCATTTTATAATTAACATTCTTTTCCACTCAGTCAATCTCTGCATCTTAGTAGTTTTTACCCTTATTTTGGTTGAAAGGATTTTTTTTACATTTACAAATTATTTAGAAACTACGTTGAAAAGAACTCAAATCCAATCCAAGAAAATCAAAGACAGTGAACAACATCATTAAAAATAATTTTACAGAATGAATGGAACCACGTTTTGATCCAAGTTTGTTGGTTAAATATTTGCCATTTCTCGGACACTAAAAGTGCTACAAATCCGTGTCAAGGTGGATCTGAAAACAACAGCAATTAAATCGTGGCACCACGCTCCTCAAACCATCATAACCGGAGGTTTGCTCTCGGATACGGAACTAGTTTATCGTCATATTGTCGGAGGTTACCTTTCTGCTGAAGTGCAGTTGGCGCATTATAAATCTTCAGCCGACAGGGTGAATTATATTTTGGATAGCCACCATATTTGAAATTTGTGTAAAATGTATTGTCGTTTTGCCAAAAAAGTTGCAATTGAGATAGTGCACGAATGATAGGCAACAAGCATGAAAGAAAAGTTATAAAAATTGTGTTCAATTATGAAGCGCGTATGTTCAGTGATGAGTTACAAATTTCTATAGAATACATTTTTCAGTTTACGCCATATGGAATCAGTATGGATAGATATTGCTAGACAGCTCTTCAACATGAGTATAAAGTCTTCAGTTTAAACTCAAATAACCAGAAGACGACCGGAGTGTGAAACGATGAAACGTCATAAATAGGGCAACCAAGATAAGGACAACAGTCCAAACATGTAAATAGGATTAAATATATTAACATAACACTTTAGTTATCAAACGGCACTTTTAATTAATCATTTCTGAATACTCCTTATTTCGTGAAACAATGCCTATACCACAAAGAAGCAAATTGTTGTGGTTAGGCTTACAGACAAGAAACGGTGTTAAACGAAATATGGCGAGTAGAATATTCCCATAAATACACTTTTTAAACGCGTGAAAGGAATATTTCTGAGAATCAGAACAGAAGAACAAACATCGGTGATATTTTATTTATGATTATTTTGTCAATAAACTCCTCTGGATCATTGTGTGTATAAAGACAAACTTATAAATATACTCGTGTTGAAAAACCCTTCCGCGGATCAAGGTGGAAGGAAAAATGGTGACAAAAAAGAAAGAGTTAAGCACATGAACATCAGTCAAAATGATTCGGACTGAGTCAGCACGTAGCCCAAATAAAATAACCGGAGACGAGTATTCAACTAACAAAAAAGCGCTGAGTACTTAAGTAGAGCAGAATAAATAAAGTATAACTAGTGAGGCAACAAACCTTCCAAGGTTTCATTTAAGCGGATCGTCAGGGAAAGCTTTCTCTCACGATCCGCTTAGGTGAAACCTTGGTAGGCTTGTTGGCTCACTAGGTATACTTTATATATATATATATATATATATATATATATATATATATATATAATAGTCTTTATTATAAAAGGTTTGCACTGGTAATTGTAGCAGTGCTAATACAACATTGTTAATTGGACATATCTTTCGTTTTTCTAATATATCAAAGCAAATCAATATAGTTCACTATAGTGGCACGAGCCAAGCAGCAGTCAACATGTCAAACCATAGAAGCAGCTGGATCATTAAAGCATAGAAACTTAAGCATGTGTATTTCTGTTCCATCCACAGTTGGCAATTATACACAAATGTTAGACATGCGTCTAACAAGGCAAACGTAGATTTAGTTGGTTGATTTTAGTTGGTTGGTTGATCTTGTCTTGCGACGTGTTAATCTCTATGGGTTATTTAATGACGAAATCTGGTTATTTTGAACAAATTTTATGGCTTCATGGGCACCTCGACGTTGTGTTATGGTAAGCAAGGTAGTCTTGCAAGAACCATGATCACTGAGCAGTGAGTTTGATCCACACAGGGTGCAATTGTACTTTCATCATTGTACTACATTTAATCTGCGCTTGGAAAATTACCGATTTTATACCTTTAAATACAGATCTAGATGTGTGTGTGTATGTGTGTGTGTGTATCTGTTACCTATAGACTCCGAAATGTCTAAACCGATTTTCTTGAAAATTTACACAGTTGTACTATAGGCGTCTGCGAGTGTTCTCAGCTAGTTTTGTGTCGAGGTACCCCCGATAAATATCGAAAATCGATAATCGAATAAATCGGGTTATAGACGGAGTGGCCCGATTTTAATCAAATTTGATACACTCATAGACAAAGACATAAGAAACGATATTCAAAAGTTTCAAGGTTGCAGTTCTTACAATAGTGCAGAAAATCTATAATATATATATATATATATATATATATATATATATATATATATATAAGGTAAGATGTTTGTGTGTGTGTCTGTTTATCTGCTTTTATGTATGTATGTTTTTTCAGCCCTTTTATTTTAGAGTTTTCTTCGGGTTTGGTTCTAAGAAGGTATAATTGTAGTTCTTAGTCTCAGCCATGATATTATTTACTCAGAGGACTTATTTAGCCTTCAAAATTCAGTTTACAACGAAAAAATCATATTTGATATCGATACCAGGAAATCAAAATTTGAATTACATCCATTCATTTTTCTTTCAGTCTACGGTTTCGCTTTAACTGGAAACAACTATTGCTTTTTAGTCTTTAGTTCCAACGTCGAAAGTGTCTGAGCTCCAGGACCATGGATTAGTTTTAAAGCTTTCATTACACCCGGGCAACGCCGGGCTCTACTACTAGTATTTTAAAAACAATACCTTTAGCTACACATAAAATGTATTGTTAGGATTTCTACTATAAAATGTATTACTGTTCATTTACCTATAAATATGTATTATTGGTCATTATTTGTGTAAAGATGCAATTTCTATTAATATAAATATCTTTCTTTATATAGAAACGTATTTTTAGACTTTCATAGTTATTTGGTTTCACTTTTTGCTCATAGCTGGTACGCTAACAGGTGCCGTCACACGGGGTCAAGGTGAAACTCAAAACATCACAATTTAAGAGATAGTTTCACTTTCGTCAAAACATGTAATTTCTTGATCAAAGGCCTTACTGCGGGTATAGTATATTGCTAAACCCAAGACAGTTGATTCATTTTGCGATAACCAACATTCGTTGAATTTTATTAATGCCAATATTCTTATGAGGAAGTCAGTGATGTTCGAAATCACTACTCAGCAGTAAGGATCAAGCAGGCGAGCCTCGTTGACTATTGACTCACGCCTGGGCGACTTGTAATTATACAGGCTAATAAAGATAAACAAATACGTATATAAAATTTGATTTGTTCAAATCATTGTTTAAGGACGATGAAATTTTACTATGAACATTTTAGAGCCTCCCAGAGAAAAATGAACAGCTAATGTTCTCTTTATAATTCCTCTCTGATGTATCTTTCCTCCCATGATGTAGGCGATCATGGCTTTCCAAAACTTCCTCTCTTTAGTGACTGTGAACATGAAAGGGCGACTAGCGGCGGCTCTGGAAAAAAGAGTTCGTTTGTGTCTGGCGTGCAGAGCAGTAATCTGTTCCAAAGAAAGAAAATAATAATAATACTCACCGCTGTCTTAATAATCCACCTTCAGCTCATTCTAAAGGAAAAAAGAGAGGAGGCCCTCGAGTGGAATTTTTATAGACTGAGGAAATGGATTATGGGTAGAGAAATGGATTATAAAACTGACCGACCAAGTTCACTCGAAAATCAGTGGCGTTAATTTCTTGGCGAGAAGCTGACGCAGAGAGACGCAGTGAAAGGGTGGAAGGAGGAAAGTGGAGTAGGAAGAGGAAGAGGCGTAGCAAGAAGCCAGCTGGGAGAGCGTTGAATTGAAATCCAACGGTCTGCGGTTCGATCCCTGGTTCTGCACTCACTAGAAGAAAGTGTGCAACAGTGACTCTTATTAAATGTTGTCTTTTTATTATTTTTGGTAAACTCTGTTCCTCTATTTATTTTTTCCTCTATTCTTATTTGATTTCAATCTGTTCTAGGGGCTACTAAAATGAAATTACTGTAAGAATTACTGTTCTCAAGAACGTTTTTACAAACGTGTTTGTGAAATTGGCGTTTTTGTGTTTTATTTATTTATTTTTTTCATTAGTAAAAACTGAGGCCTTTTAAGTAATTATAATTAAGGCATTCTGTGAATAATTGATCACTGGAAAAGGTCACTAAATACCAGAGGAAATTCTTTTTCAATCATTTCACCCCAACCAAGGCATTCTACTGCCACTGTTGCGCATAGGAAAAAGTAATTAGAAAGATGTTTTAGTTATAGGAAATGTCAGGAGGAGGGTAATAGACGGATGAGAATACCGAGAATGGGGGTAGAGTAGATGGAAAAAAGAGCTGGAGATAATAGATGCGAGTTAGTGAGATAGGAGATGTCTATTGGCCTTACATTTAAATTCCTGGAGATTGTAGCTGTCGGGGAAGCAAGTATATAGAAAGGAATTCTACAGGCGGGAAGTGAGTGAAAAGAAGCTGTTAGAGTAGAAATTGTGGTTAAATTTTATTGGTTTCACTGTAAAAGGGTGGAACCTAGTTGCTAATCTAGTAGCTCGTGTAAATCCATACATAATGGGCACCAATGATCTAAGTTCATTTGAGCAGAAGCTGTGAAAGTATTTATAGAAGAGGTACAGAGAAGCAACATCACTCCGGTGAGATAGCGACTGCAGCCGGTATCGATCACAGTATATATTATCCGCGGGAATTTGGCAAGAACCCCGAGGTGAATAGTAGGGGCACCCGACCAGATGTAGCATCTATATTCAGTACATGGGCGGATGGTAGATTTATGTGCAGGATGGACTTGGACAGAAAAAACTTCTTTAGACAGTGAACCGAACTTCTTAGCAGCGGATTTGTTTGAATAAGAATGGAAGTCTGCCATTTTATCCAGTATTTGTTATAATGTCATCACCAAACGCAGCTATAAAATAACAGTGACTGATGCAAATTTCACGTTACAAATGAAAAATTATTTGTAAAATGCAAAAGTACGCCAAATGCTGAAGAACAATTTTAAGAAGTACAGTGACAACATCAGGTTTGGATTTGACTATACGGAATTGCAGAATATTAAAAATACACAAGGGATGACAAGTGAAAATTTGAACTGAGATACTACCTGATAAATCAATAATATTATTATTATTATTATTATTATTATTATTATTTCCCTAATGCTTCATTACTCATAACTTTCATGTATTTTGATCTTAATTGATTACTAATAAGAGTCACATTATATGTTACTAGAATGATACAACAAAATATAACAACACTGGAGTATATTGTAGTGTCATCTGCGTAGATGCCTACTTGAGACTTGATCTCATCTGGGAGGTCGTTGATGAAAATAAGGAAGAGCGTCGGGCCCAGGATAGAGCCCTGTGGGACACCAGCATTCTTGCTGTAGGACGAAGAGGCACGCCCATTCAAAACGACCTTCATTTTGCGGTTATTTAAGAAAGATTGGATTAGGTTAAGCAGGCGACCGGTAATACCATAACCCCGTAACTTGCATAGGAGGCCAAACCCTGTCGAAAGCCTTGGAGATGTCCAGAGCAACCGCGCGAGCCTCGTCAGACTCATCAAGGGCCTGTAGCATGTACTCCGTTACGATTGTTAGCAGGTCGGCCGTAGACCTGGCAAAGCGGAATCCATATTGCCTGTCAGAGAAGAGTTTGTGGGCAGTGAGATGATGAATTATTTCAGCATTGATTATGGCCTCGACTTTCCTCTTGGAGCATGTAGTTGGTTAATTGTGAATGTTAAGTGACAAGGTTGTTGTTTTTTCAGTGGTTTTACTGATGAAACAATATATATATATAAATCTCAGAAGAATATATAAACATTATCAAACATTGCAGATTATCTATGATATACCATAATAAGAAAATATAGAAAAAAGGGTAAGACCATTAATAATAATAGCAACTACAGCCAATTTCCCACAGATGAGAAGTGACTTCACTTTGTCTGTTCTATAAATACTTCCATGGCTTCTGCTCCAACGAACTTAATTCACTGGTGCCTCTGCAACAGGTGTTTACACGTGCAACCAGACTGGCATCTGGGTCTCACCCTTTCACAGTTAGATCAACCAAATGCAGACGACAATTCTACTCCTGCAACTTCTTTTTACACATCTCCCGTCTATGGAACTCGCTTAGTTATACATGGAAATAAATTCAAACGCAGCTTTGATCTAGTAATGGTACACGATACCATAAATTATTTCTGTAATATACCTCAACGTTCTTTTTTTTTTGTAATTTAGACGAAGGTTTTTTTCTGAAAATGATGCATTGTGTTTCATTATATAGTGTGTATTGACGTTAGAAAAAAATGGTTATGCTAATTTGCTTATATATATAATGAAGCGTAATGTTCAAAGGTTGGTTTGTAGCATAAGGTATTGAAAATTTATTTAAGTTTGCCTGTATTGTATCTTTCATAATCATTGTACCACAAGCAAGTCAGGCCCACCATAGTTTACAGTAAGAGAGAGAGAGAGAGAGAGAGAGACATACAGACAGATAGAGGCAGAGAGTGAGTGAGTGAGAGAGAGAACAAGATACAGGGGATGCCGAAGAAAGGATAAGAGAAAGATGGGAATGAAGGAGATAGAAGTTGGCAATTGACTTTGCATCTAAACTTTTGGAGATTGTAGTTATAAGAGAAGCAAGCAAACGGAAGGAAGTTCCACAAAATGAAAGTGTGAAAAAAGAAACTTTTAGTTTAGAAGAGAAGGTTATATGTAAGTAGTTCGACGGTAAAAGAGTTGGACTTTGATGCCAATTTAGTAGCACGAGTAAATACATGCGGTCGAAGAACTAGGGAAAGAAGCTCCTCGAAACGGTTCCATGAATATACTAGTAGAAAAAAACAAAACATCATTTAAAGAAATAATGTTTCATGAAAAAATAGTAATGCATTGATATTCCGAGCTACAAATTGAACGACACTCCAGTGAAACTGACTTTGGGATGTCATTGCAAATCTATGATCCCAATGATATTCAACGCCGGGCTATACTGCTAGTTATATTTAAAAATATAATGAATAATTATCCAGGTTTTTCTTATTAAAAAAATTCTGCTGAATTGAAAGAATACGCCCAGTTCCAATTCCTTGGAACACGAAATGGCTTTCAAACGATTTCTCTTTGTCGCCTAAGCTCGGAATACCTTTCTTTATTCTTTCGAAGTATTCGGCCATCTGCAAAAATGATCCGGCTTAATATGACGTCTTCTTGTCATTCCCTTCATCGCTCGACAGTTGACCTCATTTGACTAAACTAACAATGAACGTTTCTAAATGTATTAAAAAGTTTAAGAACTCCCTTTGACTTGCAAAAACAAATTTAATCGTATCAGTCAAAAGAATACATTTTCGTCTTTCTCGTAGATTGCACCCTGCGACCAAGCAGAGATATATAATTGTTTGCACCCGCATTATAATTCCATAAGGTATTTACTTATGTGCTTGAAAGCTCCCCAATGCTACTTGTAAATCATATCTAACAATGTTGCCAGGGGAATTCCTATGCGCTTTTAGATAATTTTCTTCTGCTAAACGCCCATTGGACAACATCTGTACTAAATTTCTAGTAATTTGAATGAATGAAGCTTAAAGAATAAAACGAATTATTGTTTTAAATTTGCGTTTGGCATAGTAAGTAACATTTTGTGTTGCGCATTTTGAACAATAATTAAGTTTGAAGTCATCTTTGTTTCCAAAAAATAGTATTTAATTCTTTAAATTGGAGTTCTACAATTCATAGAGATTATAATAAAAATTTGAATACAGCTCATTCAATTTTCTCAGAAAGCAAACAATTCGCTATGTTTAGGTAGTTATGTGAATGAGTCTGATATATATATATATATATATTGTAAAAATATACTAAGTTATGAACTGAGATTAAGGACAGGATGGCTAAATAAAAAGAAGACAAGAGGAAAACTGTATTTAACTCGCCTACGCCTTTCGTCTTGTGATGGACGTCAAGGCAAAAAGACGAAATGAGCTTTATTTCAAATGACGTATCTATATATATTTTGTAGTTGCTAACACTGTTTGCTTATAGATACGTAATTTGGAATAAAGCTTATTTCATCTTTTTGCCTTGATAAAGTCCATGACAGGACGAAACGCGTAGGCGAGTTAAATACAGTTTTCCTCTTGTCTTCTTTTTGTTAACCACATACATACACGCACACACACAGATATATATATATATATATATATAGTAATGTTCACCGAATACAATCCGAAAGAGACATCTATGGTAAAGGATTAGTGTGGTTTTGTATTAGTGTATGAAAGGGTAAAAATGAAGTTCTTGTGGATTATACAGATAACGACTAACTCTAGACATAAAGAGGTCAAGATTTAATTACTCTGAAATACTATTCTACATTTCAGAGTTCAGTTAGAGACGTTATAAGTATAGATAATTTTCTAAGCACTGCTTAGATGTGGCACAAGGCCGAAAGTAGGGTACACCCAGTGAGGATCCAACTCACTACTCAGTTTTATATGGCTCTAGCGAGACAAACTTGCTAACCATTACACCACGCCGACGTTTTAATTATAGTATGGTAGAAGGAACCGGAAACCCATTCATAAACAGGAAACCTGTGATAAATCTTCATTAATATTCCTGTAAAAAAAGACCAAGTAGGAGTATCACTCAGAAGATAGGTGAACCTATATATATATATTGATTTTTTAATTGTTTTTACTTTTATTTGTAATAAAATTAGATCAGTGCACATTTGTATTAAAAAGTTTTCAATACAATTATATTGTAGAACTTTTGAAAATTTTCCATTTGTATACGAGTCATTATGCGGCCTAGATTTCTACCATGAGTGGTGTGTTCAGGCGATTTACAATAATAATAATAATAATAATAATAATAATAACACGTATATATGCGTGTGCGTGTGGAAAGAGAGAGAGAGTGTGATTATAGCTATACACTTCGTACACAGGAATAAACTCAGAATGGTAATTTTCAGATTGACCCTTCAATGTAAATATCTGACCTTATGAAAGCCTTAACCTATTCGGGCAGCAAACGAAAAAATAAATCTCGCAGACCTCTCGCTGTTTGAGTGTTATTTTCTTTTGAAAATATTCGGACAATCTACATACTATTTTGGACATTTACATCTAGGTTCCAGATATTCCTTTTTGTATTACTTTAGAAAGTTTAATTTTTCCCAACCGACATCTAATCAATTAAGTATTAAACTCTTCAGTCGGTTAAGTGCCATACAGGAAACACGCTTGGGTGATCATGTCTCGAATGAGACATAACTGACTAGGCAGAAGATTATCCCGTAGTATTACTTTCTCTTTTGTTATTTAACCCATAACTGGAGGGAAGGGACGGATTAATACTTTTCCCAAGGGTATTTGTGCGTAAGTGAATGCAATGAATTCAACTGGAATCCGAACTCGGCCCCGCGATTTCTCGTTCCGAGTTGATATCCACTGCACCACAACGCACATTATTCTAAACTCTATTACACATCATCAAAATACGGAATTTTTACATCCATTTAAATCTTAAATGCAATCTGTTTTCTGAGTTCTTGGGTACTTTGATGTGGTGCAATGGTTAGCAAGCTTGTGTCGCTTTAATTATTACTATTCTGTAGAGAGTTCGATCTTAAGCAGCGCTTAGAAAATCGAATCTTTTACGATTTCTTGGAAAATGAATTATTAAGAGTAGAAATAGATAGTCTCATTAGATAATGGTGGCTTCCACAGGCAGACATTGGCCGGTATAAGTTACATTATCTGGTGTCATATAAACAACTGAGTGGCCAAGCGTAAAATTGCTTTTCTACCTCGCTGGTACACGAATAAAATAATTAAGAATTACTAGAACCATTGTCGTTGGGGCTATTTTACACGCAGTACTGTGTGTAAATAAAGTCCTGTGAATCTCTCAATGGTGAAATAATCAATCGAATAGACAAATCGATTGAAGTGTTTGTAAACACCTTCATCCTCTCTGCAAAGAGAGTAGTAAGAAAAATTAGGGAAAACAATATAAAGCTGTTGTTCTTTACACTATATCGATCTTAATAAGCACAAAGTGAACAAAGTGAGTCTCCGGATAAATATCGAATACTAACCTTTTTACTGACTGCAAAATTGGATGAACTGAAACATTCCTAATTTAATCTCAGCTGAGGTGAGTTAGCTATGTCACTGAATCTAAACAGGAAACCTTAAGTTCTCATCTATATGCAGCCTTTTTCTGGAAAAATGAAGATTGGCCAGCTGTTGTAGTTTGAAAGGCTCTTTGAAGAACACCATTGCATATATGGACATCCCATATAACGCCTTTCAGTAGGTATACACTTGTTGTATGTAATGGTAAGCAGACTGCTTGAGAAAAATGAAGAACAAGGACAATAGCATCAACATAATTACTGTTGTCATTTTGTCGTGAAGCAATCATTCTTCCACCATTAGTATTTTTCTGGCAAATCGCTGGATTGACTCAAATGCTATGCATCAATTCATGAACTCATTTAGTTTTTGAAAACGCACACTTCGAAATTGGCAGTAATAGTTTACCATATAGATGTAAGTTAAACGAATCGCAAATTCAGATAGACATTTTCTCTCCAATATTCTCGATTTCCATTATAGTTCCAAGTTAATCAGCAGAAATGTGTCCATTGTCATTGTACAAGCAATCAATAAATGAGTGAACCTGTCCTCTTCGTTTTCGTGTCCCATCAGTAAGTTGCAACGATAGAAGTTTAAAATCATAATAAGAAAATTGCACACTCCTGCAGGAATAGAACTTGCGTCGACCGTTTCACTGTTTTCGTACCCATTTTCATTTTCCGATTTTCATCTGCTGCGTTTTTTCAGGAAAGAAGCGATCATGGCCGTGTCAACCTTCCTGTCCCATGAAGCTCTTAATACTTTTTGTCGTATTTATCTATATTTCTAAGATTATTTAATATGTACACTATTTACATTATTCGGACTATTGTATTTGTACGACGTTTTGGCCATTGTGCGCTCCGGCCTTCTTCAGATGCTAGGAATTGCAAATCGAAATCCCTTCTTACTGGAGCATATCATTCCCATTTCTTGTGCGAATCACTTTTGGTAGTCATGAGTTATCTCCCTCTAACCTGAATCTCCGATTCTCCAATTTACTTGTTCACCACTCCTGTAACCTGGTTTTGAAGTCACAACTTTTTGATTCAGGTCAATGGAACTAACCAACACCTATATCCATTGATCCATGTGTTGTTAAGAAAATAACGTTGGTTAGTTCCGAATATAAAAATGTAAACACTACTAAATTTTCTGAACATAAATTGTAAACACTACTATATATTCATAAAATCCGAGGGCTGTTTGAATGTTTGAGGTTGCTTCTGTGAAGAGATACTTTGTTGTTTAGTGCTTGGCTGATTCCTACATAATATTTACAGTTTGTGCACTTGAGTGCATATACAACATTTTTGGAATCGCAGTTCAAACTTATGTCTATTTTGATATTTTTGTGGGGTTTTCAAAAGTGCATGCGTTTCCTTCTATAATGATATTACAAACCCCACATCTTTTATTGTTACATTTTGTAAACCCCTGTATCGTGTGTTGGCGAAATTTGGATGAACTTAATATGTGATTCAGGTTTTTTGGTTGGCGTTTGCTCTTAATTATTTTGCTCGTTTTTGATACGTTTTATGCTATCATTTTTGTTCACTAGGTCTAATTATTTTATATGCACTCAAGATACAACAGAACATCTCTTCACAGAAGCAACATCAAACTTTCAAACAAGAGAAAAATTAATTGAAAAGTATGTCATTATATAAGACAGAAACTTATACAAATACAAGAATAAAAACTTCATAAATTTAAATTAGCAATTAATAGATCATGATTCCCATATACACAGAGAGACACACAACACGCGCTAAGACGGAAAACATACACGCTCATATACAAAATTATACACATGCTAGCAAGAACGAAAGCAGTGACGCACACATGGAAACGTAGACAACATAGGAAAAGTATATGTATGTCTAAATATGTGAGTGTGTGTTTATGTATATATAAATTAAAAAAGAAAATAAAAACAAATCTTTCAATTCTTCGATATTTAACCTAAATCGTTTTATTTCCCCATAAAGTGGAAAGAGATACTCTCAAGGGTATAAGATGTGAACTGCTACCACACAAAAACAAGATGATGACTCACAAATGCTGCCTGAAAACAATTGCTAGACCAGAAACACGTGTAGCAGAATAGAAAATTTAAAATAATAAAAATAGAACAAACTATATATTTTTAATATTTTCTAATAGAACATTTGCGGTTTATTATTATTATTATTATTATTATTATATATATATATATATATATATATATATATATATATATATATACTAGCAGTATAGCCTGGCGTTGCTGGGGTGTAATGAAAGCTTTAAAACTAATCCATGGTCCTGGAGCTCAGACTCTTTGGACGTTGGCACGAAAGACTAAAAAGCAACAGTTGTTTCCAGTTAAAGCGAAACCGTAGATTGAAAGAAAAATGAATGGATGTAAGTCAAAGTTTGATTTCCTGGTATCGATATCAAATAAGTTTTTTTCGTCGTAAACTGACCCACACACAAAGTTCCATTTATAAATATTTATATATATATATATATATATATATATATATATATATATATTATAAAAAGAGAAACCGCAAGTGTTCTATTAGAAAATATATATAGTGTGTTCTATTTTTATTTTTAGACATTCATTGTCTCTTATGTTTAACAGGATGTGTTTAGAAAATTATCTGTTGCCTGATACACTATATATATATATATATATATATATAGGTGTGTGTGTGTGTTTGTATCTGTTTAATATATATATATTTATATATATATATATGTAAAGAAGTTTACATTATTTTGTTAAGTTCTTTATGTAACTTATAAAACAATTACATATATATATATATATATATGTGTGTGTGTGTATAAGCGATTTATATTATTTTGATAACCTTATTATAAAATTACATTATGAAACACAAACATTATATGTATAATATACGCTATTTACATTATTTTGAGAAACTTCAAAGACTAACGATACGTATATATGTGTAAGTTATTTAAATTATTTTGATAACTTGATTATGAAATTTAAAACAAATATATGAATATGTATGCATATATATATATATATATATATATATATATACATACCACAAAATTTAGTCATTTATTTTTCATCTAAACACTAGCTTTTCAATTAGTGTAATGGATTCATTTTTAAATATCGTTACAAAAATATATTTCAATTCTCTAATCTGTAGAATTATTACAAGTTTCTGATTAATTCAAACACAATTTAACTTTCCACTACGATTTTGCTCCTCTTGTTATAGATGTCTTTAGATTTTGAAAATTCATATATTTTTATATTGATTTAATTAGTTTAATTTAAATATTTTAATTTAAAATTTTTGAGATATTTATTTAATTTCAATATTTTTGTTTTTAATTTTTCTCTATTTATATTTTTCGCTTTATAAAATATATTCTTTATAAATTTTTCTTTATATTTAAATCGGCTGAAAACTGAATTTATTTTTGTAATGGTTAGCACTTTAGTCAATAATGTTTCTTTACCACATTATCTCCATCATATTTATGTTTCCTCGTGCAGTGTTAATTTCACTATAATATTTTCTCTTGTGGACAATGACTTTTGAAGGGTTTTCTTTTTTTAAATAGAAATGTATCAGGAAAGTTTTAAAACTTATTTTCAAGAGATTTTTAAAGAAAGAGAAAGGTTTAAAAATCTTTTGAAAAGGTCTTTTGAAAAAGTCTGTGTTTTTATCTTTGAATCTTTTGTGTAATTTTATTTGTGACTGTAGTGTATTTTCGTCTTTCTTTTTCTTATTATATTTTTTCTATTTGTTTCTTTTCCCCCACTTTGTTTTGTCTTTTTAGTCATTTATGTCTAAACTCAAATGACTATTGCTATTTTCTGCGTGAGTATATACACTTTACATTATTATAAAGTTATGTGATTTTAATTATATAATGTCTCATTTTTTGCGTCCCTCCAATTTCAAAATACTTTTGTGTATGGATAACTTTCGTAATATTCGTTCTTGTGTATGTGTGTATATATGTATTCCTTGTGTATGTACAATTTTCAAAAGATTCATTCTAGTATATGTCTCTCTCTCTCTCTCTCTCTCTCTATATATATATATATATATATATATATATATATATATTCCGTTGTCTGTATTATTTTATTGTCCGATCTGATGTCTCTATTCTCAGTTTATTTTCGCATTAAATGATACAAGCTTCATTTCCCCTCTTAAAAACGTTTCTTTTTTATTTTTTGAATTAATTTATTCACGGTCCAAATTGATTATGTAAATTTACATCGTCGAAATAAAACTCAATTTTTAAGCGTCTAACTATGTGTTGAGTTTTCTGCTCAATATTTTATAATGCTCTGGATTATATCATATGAGGTATCTATTTTATCTAATTAATACCTTATTTTAATTGGATAAAATATTTTGGATTATGCTCTCTGTCTTTACGGGTCTGCAATTCTTTCATATATCTATATATATATATATATATATATATGCTATTCACATTATTTTGAGAGCTTGATTATGAAAACTAAAGCAGAAACATTATATATATAATTTATTAACATTATTTTTATAATATAAATATATATATATCAGAAACTTTAGAGGCAAGCATTATATATATATATGTATGTGTGTGTGTGTGTGTGTGTGTAAGCTACAAAATTGCTTTGACAACTTGATTCTGAAACTTAAAGCACACAGTGTAGATGCCCGATCCCGACGAACAGTGTCCCGAGGCCGCTTCATCCCATTGCACCAGAGGGGTAGACCAGGTCCTCGTCACCGGCGATTGCAGGGAATGGGGAAATTTTTGTATCTTAGTCCGCTCGTGCGCGTCCGGGCTCCACACGTTAAAAACCGACCTTGTGTCACATCTCACTCCAGTGGGGGAGTAAGGTAAAGAAACTTAAAACACACACACACACACACACACACACACACACACACACACACACACATACTCACACACACTAGCTATTGGGCGCGTATAATGATATACGCTAAAATGTCTGCCTACTGCCACCGAACGCCCATAGCCCAGGGGTAGAGTTACCAAGTGATGCCATTTCGGTCGTGTTTCAATCCTGGGTAAAAAAAGCAATCGGAGTCTAACCGTACTGATGAGCTGCGATACGGCTAAGCAGACCTGTCTGCGGATGACTATATATATATATATACAATATTTTGAGGCTTTAGCATTGTGGAGAAATATGTTCAATGACTTCCTGCATTATACATTAGGGACATAAATATATGAAACCTTTATACTCCTCTTATTTCATACATTTAATTATGTAATGAGCACTGTTACGTAAGCGCTTATTTTTAAGTGTTTATCAACTACCGATAAGCAACGACTATTGTTTAAGATATTAGTTTCTTTTTAGAAGGGAAAACTGATTATATTTAGGGAAATCTATGTAACTCAACCGCCAGTGTGTGATACTGATTAATCGGATTTTTTTCGTAATATTTTAACGCAAAATGAATTAAATATAGAATTGGTTTAATTTTCACATTTTACTGACGTGAACAGGCAAGTAATCTTAAAAGCCATAGTATCAGATGAATCGTACTGAATGTGAAAAATAAAAACGGAAAAAGGAAATGACAGAGGTGAAGTTAATGGATATGCTGGTACGCATGCGCAATTTAAAGAGTCAGCTCTCTACTAAATTTTATTGCCGGAAATGATGTAATTAGCTTGTCCCCTTTCCTTCGTCTACGACTGATTTTGATTATATTGATTAAGATGAAAAGGGAACATAATAACTGCGGTAAAATAAATTGGAAAATTTGTAAAATATTAGGATGAAATAATTGAATATTGTGAAAAATGTTTTAAAAATGTAAGGACTAAAAACTGAATATCAGACTTCACAGAAAACGACACATAGTAATATTTCGGAATGAATTACTCTAGTGAAATAAGAAAATAGAGAAAAAAAATGAAATAAATAATTAAAGGTTAATTAAGAAGAAAAAACAGAAAAGAAAGAAAGAAAATTGTAACACTTCTGATAAAAGCATAAAATGTGTACATTTAATCTATCTTAGTCTACTAAGTTCAGTTTTCTTTGTCACAACGTTTCACATTCTGAAACTTCAAACTTCGTCAGGTGTCTACCGCCTTCGTTAAAAATTCAGATATAGATTGTGACTCTTCTTTTTCTGACGCCGGAAGTATTTAAAAAATATTTTAGCAATGTTACTGTTTTTATCAGAACGTTTCACCCGCTTTAATTTCGAACTTCTTCAGAAGTTTTTCTCAGTCGCTTAAATTCTCGGAATGTAAAATTTTATTTTTTTTATTTTTTTTTTAACTCCTAGGATTGTAGTGGAGAAAAGTCGTCTCAAAACTCCATAGACACAGGAACTATTTCAAAGTGAACACTATATGAAAAATAAATCATATTATCTCAGAAAATCAGAAGAATTTGAATTAAATAAAATGATAAAGACACAAGCGACCATGGTTCGTGACGTATGGATTTTCGTTATTATCTATGAATTGTCATGTCTTCTTTGGAACGATAGTGGAGTTGTTTCCCATTATCTTATCCACAGTTTTCTTTTCATAGACTGGCAGCAACCTAAAGCGAAGTCAACACTGCTATTCAACAGAAACCACTGTGTAATATCTCATTATTAACATTAATAAATTATTGTTTGAAAGAAAAAACGTGAAAATAAATATATTATCATGAAAAAAGAATTCATGGCAAACAAATTTTATTGATCTAGCTCAATTCTCGGAATGAGAAATCGAGGAGCCGTGTTCGAATTCCAGTTGAATCGATTGCATTCACTTACACGCAAATACCCTCTTGGGAAATGTATTAATCCGTCCTTTCCCTCCAGTTAGAGGTTAAATAAAAATACTTAATTAGGCGAATTATATACTGTAGTAAACGAATATAAAAAGATTACAAGAGAAGAGGATTTAATGGCTCCAAGGTATCGGGATGTATGGAAGGATATGATCCCCAACGTCCTGAAGAAGCACGACACATAAAAGAAGAAAATATAATTGCATCGGAGAGCTTTCCTTGCTGATTTCATTTTATCTCAGAATGACGCTCTTTCAGATATAACATCGATACTGCTATGGGTGGAACATTTCAAGGACACAGATTCAACGCTTAAAAAAAGCTACATTGAAAAACCTCGAAGCGCTCGAACTCTTCAAAACTATCTAGTCTTAGAAATCGCCTACGACAGAATATGGTGAATATAAGCAACCATTTGAAGGATCTTCTTTTAAAATAGAAACAGGTAAAAATAAGTTATTTGCTGAAATAACTGAAATAATGTTTTAATAGTAGTTAGGGAGGTTTTTCTGTTAACCTTTAAAATATGGGATATATTTCTGCCGCACAACGTACAACCGTTTTCTCACATCGACAGAAACTTTTATTCGACTGGTAGAAATCTGCGCCAACCATCCTTTTTCGAATCATATGAACTGTTGCAAGAGAATCATTAACAAAAAAATTATGCCAAATAACAGAAATTTGAGGAATTTTAAAAATATCAAGTAGGCACGGTAGATGAATCGGAGAGCCGAGTTCAAATTCCAGTTCATTTTAATTCATTCACTTATGTGCTTTAGAGGATGCGCGTTGAGGTGTAATAGATATCGATTCGGAACGAGAAATTGAGTTCGAATTACAGTTGAATTCCCTGCATTCACTTACGCGCACATACCCTTGAAAAAAGTATTAATCCGTCTCGTCCCTCTAGTTATGGGTTAAATAACAGGACATATTGGGTTCTATAGCGTTGACTGGCAACCATTCTACTTCAGAAAATAATGCCAACCTACTGCGGGATAATCTTCTGCCCAGTCAGTCTTTCGAGACGTGATCGCCCAAGCGTGTATCACGTATGGCACTTAACTGACTGACCGATCTGCCAATACTGTATCCCTTCTCCCCAGTTATGGAAATAGCTGGACAGACCGAGTGGCAACCAGTCTATGCGAAAGAAACTCTGAATTCAAAACTAGCTTGAAGTGGGTTAATTGAAGTTTACATAGCCTTGGTTTGCAACCGGCCTAGCGCTCTCTTTCAACATGCTTTAATGGAAGATTAGACTGAAAAAATTAACAAGAGAATAATATTTCATGTTCTGTAACAAGGCAAGAAAATGATAGCGATGAAAGGTATGTTCATAATGATAGCGCACGTAACAAAATGAAAATAAAGACAAAAATATTAATAAACAAGAATCGAGAAAAATTCAATACTGAAAAGAAATAAGTTACTGGCCTTGAAGAGACTATAAACTTCTAGCGACTATAAATAGCATTGCATATTTTGTCTTTGAATGACGAATGCTTTCTTATAAAGAAATTGTTTATACAAATTTAATTACCATTGATATAACGTATCTTTTAATAAATTTTAATATAGTTTTAATTAAAAATATACTCTCGAATCAGGATAAACTTTGCTGTGTAATTTTTACTAATCAACCAAGATTGAACAAAATTGTTTCGTATGCTCTGTTGCTTTATCGATCAGTTAGTCTCTGATTTGTAGATCGTTTCTTTTTTATTAGAAATCTCATAAAAATGTCTATGGCTTTTATCTCTGCATCTATAACCTTGGTAATTTCTCTTTTATCAAGTACTAGCAGTATAGCCCGGCGTTGCTCGGGTGTAATGAAAGATTAAAACTAATCCATGATCCTGTAGCTCAGATTCTTTCGACTTTGGCACGAAAGATTATAAAGCAATAGTTGTTTCCAGTTAAAGCGAAACCGTAGACTGAAAGAAAAATGAATGGATGTAAGTCAAATTTTAATTTTCTGGTATCAATATCAAATAAGTTTTTTTCGTCGTAAACTGAATTTTGAAGGCTAAATATGTCCTCTGAGTAAATGTTATCATGGCTGAGACTAAGAAATACAATTATACCTACTTAGAGCCAAACCCGAAGCAAAAACTAAAATAAAAAGGCTGAAAAAAAAATACATACAGGCAGATAAACAGAAACACACACATACACACACAGACATCTTGCCGTTTATATATATTATCGATTTTCTTCACTATTGTAAAAACTGCAACCTTGAAACTTCTGAATATTGTTTCTTATGTCTTTGTTTATGAGTGTATCAAATTTGATTAAAATCAGTTCACTCCTTCTATAACCCGATTTTTTCGATTATCGATTTTTAATATTTATTGGTGGTGCCTCGACACAAAACCTAGCTAAGAACACTCGCAGATGCTTATAGTACAACTGTGTAAATTTTCAAGAAAATCTTTTCAGCCATTTCGGAGTCTATAGGTAACGGACACACACACACACACACACACACACACACACACACACACACACACACACACACAAAGCTCCATTTATAAATAAGTTTTATAAGATAGATATAGATATTTAAATCTCAATACTAAACGTTTAAGGTTGTTTTAATTTTCTTTATAGACTGTGAAATTAAGGTTGGATGTTCATTGTGGTGCAGTGGATATCGCCTCGCAGCGAGAGATCGGGGTGCAGATTTCGAATTCCACTTGAATTCCTCACATTCACTTACGCACAAATAACCTTGATAAAGGTATTAATCCGTCTGTTCCCCCAGTTATGGGTTTAATAATAGGGTAGATTGGGTTCTATATGCTTGGCTGGCAGCCAGTCTACCGCAGAAATCAATGGCAACCTACTGCGGCAAAATCTTCTGCCCAGTCAGTGATGTCTCTTTAGAGACATGATCGCCCAAAGTGTGTATCACGTATGGCACTTAACTGACTGAAGTAATGTTTCTAACGTTTCTCTTCTTCAACTTTCGAAAATCTATTACTAAGCCATTTCCTTGTGTTTATTATGTGTTTAATATTTCCGAGTTTTAAAATTATTCTATTTGTTCATTACTAAGAAACATCCTTATTATTTACCAGTATGTTAATTTTTTTTTATATTTTCGTGTTTCTTCTTACTAACTCTGTACTTTTCTCAATTTTAGAAACTTTGTAGAAACTTAAGAATTTCTTGTTTATTTCTAAGTGAATTTCAGTAATTTCCTCTATGGCCTTAGGATATGTTTCCTTCTAAAAGTATTGTTGCTTCTCAGAATGTCGAATGCAAATTTGACTTTACAATCTATTATTCAAAGATCTTTTTCTTTAATAACTTTCCTTCATATAGTTTCATTTTAACCGTCGCTTGTTTGCCAGCAATTATTAAGTAAATTTAATTTTTGCATTTCTCTTTGTTCATTTCAATTTGTGCATTTCCACGTCCATTTGCTATTTTTAAAAGAACATATTCGTAATTGTCATTTTACATCTTTCTGAGAAGGCAATTAGCATTATGACTATTCCATTTGTCTTGTTTACCCCACATTCTCCCTTACTGTAGTGTTCCACACTTTTACTTTGAAATGGCGCAACTTCTTTTCTTTCCGTCCATGGCGAAACTCACGCATTAAAATGGTGTTTCAGGTTGTTTATCCAAACATTCCAACGTTGATGCATAAAGATGAAAAATTTTAGTCTGTCGTTTGTAAAGTACGTTTATTAATCTGCTCACGAATATGATGCGAAACATCTAAGCTGCCCAAAACGCCCCTGCCGACATTAAATTCTCATCCACTACTCTTTTATTTTTTCCACTTCCTTTACAATAAATTAGATGAATCATGACAGAAAGGGATTTTTTTGCTTTCCTCTTAGTCACAATGATATCTACCACGCACTCAATTAAAGCAATATATTATGATGCATGATACAAATGAGAAATGCAGGAAAATTACGAAAAAATTATGTCTTATTTCCGGCTTGCGTGACTTAAAAACATCGCTAATTAGCTACCTAAAGCTATGTATTTAATAAATTGCGAAAAGTTCAAGAGACTTATATGGTTCGCCTTAGCCAGAATTATCTCTGATAACAGTAACCCAAGGCTGACCATATAAGTCACTTATATATATATATATATATATATATATATATATATATATATATATATATATATATATATAAGGAAAAGGGGCTGCCTCCTTCTACCTAGCGCCCATAGCTCAGAGGTAGAATCGCCGATGACGCCAATTCGGTCGGGTTTCAATCCCGGGTTAAAAGCAATCGGATGACTAACAGTACTGATGAGCTGTGATACAATGAAAAAGATTTGTCTGCGAATGACTCCCTTCCACAAGTCTGCTTTCCCGACAGTTACAATCTCCAGGTGTTTAAATGTAGGGTCAATAGACACCTCCTATCACACTAACTCCCAACTATTCTCACAACACTCTCATCTACCCAACCCTCATTCTCGGTATCCTCACCCGCCTATCACCCACCCTCTGTTATTTCCTATAATTAACCAGCCTTTCTCCACTCTACGTAGCCCCCTGCACAGTAGTGGCAGTGACATGCCTTGCTCGGGGTGAAACGCTTATAAAATATATATATATATATATATATATATATATATATATATATATATATATATTGTTCTCTCATTACGATTGAGCACTTTAGGGAGAAAAAATTGAAAAATAAAACAGTTACCACTTCGGCGATATATGCGTAACTCTTTAGCAATGAACTGAGCTCTTTCGGAGACTCGCGTGTGTATACGCTGCTTATATATAACTAGCTAAAATTTCACTTCTCTGATCCCATGTGCCTATGGCTTAGGGTTTAGCGGCTCCGGCTCTCACAAAATCGATCGATTTTCCATCCCGGCCGGAGGCGAGTGGATGTCTAACCACACTGATGTGCTCTGATACAGCAAAACAGGATGTATATGGATGACGAATATTTATATATCTATAATCATTTCACCCCAAGCGATGCAGTACTAACATAGATTACAGGAAAGGAGAGCGCGAAAGAAAAAAGACTATCAAGATACAGGGAGTTTTGGAAAAAGGATAAGACAATAGGAAATATTGGGGCCCAAATTAGGCTATAATTTGCTTTGGAGTCTCCAATACAAACATTTAAGACTGTTTGGGCGTCAATCTTAGGACAATGCAGTCGATGAAGAAAGATTTGGATGAGTATAATACTGTTTACGATAGTAAAATAGCTCGGAAGTCTCACTCGGATAGAAGATCACTCCTGAATTTGTTGGTGAGGGTCTCAGGCTCGACACAGAGGGCTACATCAGTTGCCTTGAGTAGGTAGTGCAGCTATTGATCAAGAGAATGGCTGTTAAAAGATACAATGTCTGAAAACATCACTTTCCAGCATGCAAAAAAAGCAGCAGAACCCACTCATGGCTGTCAGACAATTCCTGCAACCACATCACCCTTTTGCATATAGCCACCTAACTCCAAAGACTGTAAACCCCTTGATTATTATGTTTAGGGTACAGTTGAGCGAGAGACTAACAAAAATTCTTATAACACCAATCATGAACTGAAGTAAAGTGATATGGCAGCATTCATTATGTAAACCAAGTAAACCGTCCAAAAGAGATGCATGATACAAATGAGGAAAATTACGAAAAAATTGTTTTATTTCTGGCTAGCATAACTTAAAAATATGGCTAATTAGCTACCTAAAGCTATGTATTTAATAAATTACGAAAAGTTCAAGAGACTTATATGTTTCGACTTAGCCAGAATTATCTCTGTTAACATTAACCTGAGGCTGACCATATAAGTCACTTGGACTTTTCTTAATTTATTGACCTCTTCACAATTTATTGAATATAGATTTATACTGCTTCACCAGGTCTACTGCTGATGTGCTGACAACCATCACTGAGTATATATACCAGGCTCTCGACAAGAATGGCGAAGCTCGAACTGTTGCTTTGGATATTTCCAAAGCGTTTGACAGAGTCTGGCATGCTAGACTTCTATGCATACTGCGGAGCTATGGTATAACTGGACAATTGTTTGACCTAATCTAGTCATTCCTCTTAAATCGCACAATGAAGGTAGTATTGAACAGACATGCCTCCCAATACTACCGTACGAACGCGGGTGTCCCTCAAGGCTCTGTTCTAGTTCCTACGCTTTTCCTGGTCAACATTAACAATCTCCCCGATGTAATAAGATACCAAGTAGGCATATACTCTGACGACACCACCGTTTACTCTCGCCTCGATTAAAAATCTGCTGAGGTTGACAGAGCTAACCTCATAGCTTAGCATGAGAAGTGCCTCCAATCAGTGGTGAACGAAGGTAAGAAATGGCTCGCAAATTTTAATGCTTTCAAAACAAAGCTGCTATCTAGTAACCATCATAGACAATCGCTCATACACCCCACCCATTAGCATGGATCAGGCGAGCCTCCCTGACAGCAACAACTACGCTTCCTTGGCCTAACACTCTCATCGGACTTCAAGTGTTATGACTATAACGAATCGGTAGCTAAATCCGCTGCTAAGAAGGTCGGTTAACTCTGCAGGGCTAGAAAGTTTTCCCGTCTGATCCATCCTTCATATATATAAATCTACCAACCGCCCATGTATTCAATACTGCTGCCACATCTAATCGGGTGCTCCTGCTATTCATCTCGGGGTTCAAGACAAAATCCAACGGAAAATCTGTAATGTGATCGATAACGACTTGGCAGCTTGCATACAGTCGCTCTCGAACCGGTGTGGCTTGGCTTTGCTGTGCCTATTCTACAAATACTTTCACGGGTTCTGCTCCAATGAACTTAGATCAATGGTGCCCCCTATGTATAAATTTACACGAGCTACTAGATTAGCAACTAGGTCCCACCCTTTTACAGTGAAACCGATAAAATGTAACCCCAATATCTATTCTAACAGCTTATTTTCTTGAAACTCCTGCCTGTGGAAATCCCTTCCATATAATTGCTTCCCCGACAGCTACAATCCCCAGGAACTTCAATTGAAGCGTGGGTCTCATTTAGCGCCTGGCTTGAAAAAATCTAGTATGTAACTCTAACTGTTGCTAAATAAACTATCGGGTCTCTGCAATGAAAATTTGTTTTTATTGACTATTTCGTTTTCTTTTTGTCAAGTGTCGGATTTGGTTGCAACACCTTATATATATATAGTGCCCCATGATTATGAAATACATTTTCAATGCAAGTATTTTGTGTTATAAAAAAGGCAGAGTACGAAGTATTTATTTAATAGCTGATGTACAAGTGTTCTACATATCTAAGATTTGAATATTACATCACCGAGATGGTCACGACTACAAAGAAAATATACAAAAGCATGTGAAACACTGACATTTTGAGAAAAAACTATCAACTGAAAATAGCATTTATCAGCTATCAGTAGAAAAGAGCAAATATCTAAAATAATATATTGAAATCTTGTATATCGGTTATGTATTAAATATGTTTGGTACTATATGTCATTTCTGTAATTCAATATTCTATCTAATATTTGCTATATTCTGTCATTATTGAGCAACCTGTATATAAAGTATTCGGCAGAAATACATCGATATGTGTCTCAAAAATAACTCCCGCATAATGGCAAGGCTTATTTTTTTTAATGTAATTATACATTGCTTGTTGCACATGGTCTTAAGGGAAATGAGGTGGGGAAGATTAACTATCCTAGACCTAGCTAATCAGATTCATGACCCATTCATTCATTACAACTGATTTATTTACCACAAGTATTCATCTTTCACTGCTTAATCCTCCATATACCACAATACCACATATTAGCAGTGGACCTATAAAAAACATAGCATAAAAATTTATTGATCTAAACATATTTATAAACATATAACGATTATAAAATGAGGACAAACCAGAAAACGAAACTAAAATATAATTAAACGTTTGAATTAAAGAAAACAAATTTTAACTGAGCTCGTCAACCCCACCAAAAAAATAACAGTTGCCGCTGTATTCTTTTCTATAGGCAGAATGAAAAGTGCATTCACTGCTGGAGAGAAGAATGTCAAAATAAACAATGGCGGAGAGGACAATCAAAGGCCAAAAAGTCTAGATGAAAACGGATGTCCCCTTCAAAAAATGCTGGGGATATTGTGAATTTCGGCATGGATCATAATAAAAGATTTCCGGTAACAAGTCTTACTTTGATGAGGCAAGCAAGGAGATTGTAACTTAACAAAGGTTCTCTTTCTAAGTTAGGCTTAGATGAGGCACAAGGCCGAGTATAATAGGCCCCAGTGTGTATAGAATTCACTACTCATTCGTAATGATTCTAGCGAGACAATATTGCTAACCATTACACCACTTAATTTTAAGACTGTGGGGGTAATGGTTTCACTATCGAGTTAAAACCTTTCCATTATGTGTTAAGTGCTTCTGGTAAGTAAATATGGGAGGTACAGTTGGAGACAGAATTATTTGCCTCGACTTAATATTTACATATTGTCTAAGGAAATGCAAATATTTGCAAGTACTTACGGAATTTACCAAAAATGGTTGAATCCGTATTTATTTTTGAATAATTCTTGAAATATATAAAATATTCCAGCTGTTGTATTTTGAAGAATATAATTAAAAATGATGTAGTTCAAAATTATTTGTCCACTCTCTTATGGTATATATGAAGTACATTGCTCTGTGGCAATTGTTAGGCATTTTTTCTTAGTTTGACACTAATACAAACAAACTTTGAAAATGAAATAGTATTGGTCCGATCCTATAACATTCTTAAATGTAAGGAAGAAGAAAATATTTGATCACGTCGTGTAGTTTTGTTTTTGAAAGTCAAGTAACTATTTTGTATGCCAGTTCGTCTAATCGGTTTATTTTACTTAGTAAAACTCTTTGAATTTACAAAGGACTTTTCTGACGCCATGCCGAGTTAAGCTGATTTAAATTCTTTTTCTTTTTGATCGTTTGTTTTTGCTTATATTTAATTTTCGATTTTTTTCTCGGTCCCTTTTTTGTTTTCCATTTTTTGCCATATTTATATTTATTTGTATTTTCTGACCTTAAGTTTTAATAATTGAATGGTTTTGTTTTATTTCTTTTTGTTTAATTCAATTTACTCTTTTAGTTTAAATGAACAACTTAAGTAAATAACGTTTTAAAGGAAACACCATTTTATATTTGAACAGTTTATTCCCTTTTCTAGTCAGTTACTCTTCTTCAGTTTTTAGCGTATATATATTTTTCTTTTGAACCAGTTAACGTTTACTTTTTCTAGATTCATTGTTATTTTTAATTCAGCTTTACTTTTTAATCATATTGCATTTGGTCTAAATCTTTTTTAGCAGAATTTAGTTTTCATTTACGTCTTTGAGCAAAGTTTATTATACATCTTTTTTATTTTAATTTTATTTTATTTCTGTTCTTTTTTTTTTTTTTTTAATCTTTGCCCGCTTAGTCTAGTGATCATTGGCCAAAAAAGAAGGGATTTTTTTTTATTGTTTTTAATGCAGATTTATCCGCTAAAAGGAAAAGTCAACTGATGGAATCGTCAACCAAACCATCAAATGCACACCAGAAATAAAATACGAGTAACTCTGTTCCAAAAAAGTAAATGTGCTGAAGTAATCAGAAACATCATTTCATAATGGATGTTCTTCCAAATTGTATTATTAACCTCACAGAATTTTTGGAAAAGAACAAAAGCTATAAATAAATATTGAAAGAAGATGGGCTCTTAGAAACGCTTCCATGAGTTCCAGAAGTTCGAAAAGTGAAAGGTGTCGGTCTTCGTGGTAGAAAAGCGGCAGCACAAAATTGTCGCATCCCGAATTACTCTGTAATCAGGTAAGATGTCCCAAATTGTTAATCCACAAAGAATCCTTAAAAAGACTAGGTTTTTCATGTGGAACATATTTCCGCCCAGTACAGAAAGTTGCGGTGAAATTGCTAGGCCAGAATTAATAAAAGATCTAATTCTATAAACTGAATATGACGATTGATAAAAGACTATATGTTGTGTACTGAAGACCACTCAGTGGTCTTTTAAGTCCGTAAGATCAACTACTCTATGCCACATCTGACAACTTAAACAGAGTACTGAGCGTTGATATAATAATTGATCGGTTGGCCTTCATTCGCAAGGCATATAATAGCCGGGACATTCCGGTCATCGTTATCGACAAAAAACTTACTTGTTTGTAGACGTGAGATCACCTCGCTTCTTTATGCAGGCAGCGAAAATACACTCTGGCTTATGCTGATAATTCCGCGGCTCCTGTAGTAGGCTTACCAGCAGCATAGACCGAGCCGTAGTGAAACTCTTGTTTGTACTAATATCACATTTTTCACAAAGCAAACACCTTTTGCAAGTGTAAGGAAAAGGATTCAAGGGAGTGGCGTGTCGTGGGTAGGGGTACAGTCAAGAGCCAAACAGCAAACCCTTAGTCTCCTGAAACTCCCAGGACTAAAGACACTTACAGCCCCATTCCGTCTAACTGCTCTAAAACTGATATACCTGCAACCTATGCTGAGAATGCAAGCCAGATCCAAAAATTAAATAATCCAAGTAGGGAGAAAATTGAAAAAGTTTAAGAATGTAATGGTAAACTATGTTTAAAGTGGGTGAAAAAACAAGTCAAGTGATGGTGCAAAATTCCTCATCCTCTTCTTTGACTAACCCTTACTTCAACATAAATATGGCCTCTGCTCTAATGGCTAGATAATTGGCCCCTAAGGCTTCAAAAGTGACTACCTTTAAAAGAGTTCCCTAACTTAAAGTCCCCTTTAGAAGAGTAGTATTGTCTTCACTCCTAATTAATGCCCCACCAGATACAGCCATGAACACATTACAAAAAAGGAAAAAAGACAGTTGAAACCATCTACAAGTTTTAAAAAGTGGGGAAAAAGATAAAAGTGAAGCCCATTTTTAAAAGTAGCCACGACATATGCGTAGTGACTCTAGATCATGTGGAGATAGCATTGGTCTAATTCAAGAAATCAAAGATTTGCAAAAATAGATGGAAATGCGTCAATAGACAAAGGATATCTTTCCCACTATTCCGAATTTATGGAGGAGTATTCAAAGAAACTATGTCCTTTATTTTCGGGATCAAATTTGCAAAGTAACAACGTGAAACCATCCCGAAAATTGATCTTGTGAATAAGTATCCTAATGAGTACTCATAGAAGGTAGTGTAGACTTAACAAAGTGACTCTGCTAATGTTGTGCATTCTAGCAACACCGACCGAAGACTAGTTCAGGGAGTTGATGTAGAGCTCTTAGAGTGTTCAAGCCTTCATTATATAGTTAACTAGGATCGAAGGCTCATCTGGCTTTATGTAAACTTAGATAAGCTCAAGATTAGAATCGCTGACTGCTGAAAATTGAACGCATCATGATTTGGTAAAATTGATTTCCAGGACTAGCTTCTATTCATGCTACAGTGTGGGTTAACAGAGGATGTGACTGGGAATATGTGGTAGAATGAATTAAACTCCAAAATTAAGTCGTTTTTGCTGATTATTTTCATCTACTCATCAGCGTAAACAAGAGGTGAAGAAAAAAGTGATCGGATCATTAAATCCCTTGATTGTAAAAATGTAGCATTAGTCAAAGAGGAGTTGGTTTCCTTGCTTATCAAATATGATCAAGAACTGGTAATTCAGGATAAATAAAAAAGAATGACTTCCGTGGTGATGAATTGCCTGCCTGGTAAGTAAGGAAGGCCTCTCAACGACACTGGCGGATTTTCCCGCTTCGAGCTTGCTGAAGCTGCTGCGTGCGAGGGTCTCGTTAAAGAGTCGGTAATCTGTTAAGTGTTGTAGCTGTTGGCTCCAGGTTTTGATACACTACCCTGCGAACTGTACTTATTGCCACTGGTTTTCAACAACCGTATGGCTCAGCACTCTATACATCAAAAATTCAACAAGAATATGGTCAAGTTACAACGCAAAGATAACGGTGTGGAAAGGACAGGAAATTTTCAGCTTTTAACGATATTAAACACAAAGGCAAAGATTTTAACCAAGATTTTAGCAGCTTGTCCTTTCTAGTCTAGTTTTCTCCGAAGAAAGCTTTATCATAAAGAGGTGGAATATTCAGGAAAACCTTTAGATGGTACTCTTGATCATTGAGCAAATCGACAGTAATGTCACGTTGATCAATTTAGATCAGTCCAAGGCGTTTCATAGAGTTGGTCACTGATTTATTGAGTATGTTCTTTCAGACGTCGGTTTCTGGTCGTAATTATGTTACTGGATCTGGTTTCTATATGCGTTTCCCGTTGCGCTGATGGAAGTGAATGGGATTCAATCAGAGTCTTTTGTATTGTATTGTTCTATTCGTCATGGCTGTTCGCTTTCTCTTTGCTGTACGATTGAGCTTTTTCTATGCAACCTTAAAACCAAATCTTGTTCTTCACAGAATTTCACTACCTATTGCTAAAACCTAGTCTAGGAATTATGTTTATGTTGATGACGTTTCGTTTCTTGAGTGGATAAGAGCCGTGGTTGACAAAGTCAAAAAAAGGGGAAAGTTTGAGACGGTCACAGGGACCAAGTTATACCGTGATACATCGGTTTGTTTGTGGTACTAACATTGAAAAAATCTGAACACTTTCTTTTTACTTCCTGGTCGTTATGAAAGCAGTGATTTGGAATACACGGCAGAAGGAATTCTATGGGGACGAGAAGTTAACCATTTTTTAAATGATCTTGATTTTAAGCTTCAGCTTAATATCAAGTTTAGAACGGAATAGGCCGCAGGCCCTCCATCAGAATTTAGGTGAGTTTTGAGTAGTTGAGCTGAGTGAGAGGCGCCGATTTGGAGTGGTATTTCGAAGCCAGTTAGGAAGTAGGATATTGTTCCTGCTGAATTGAACATTAGCAACACTATCCAGACCAGAATTAAGATAATTTAGTTTGTTTTTATCTTTATGTTCTTTCAATATCAGAAGATGTAAGCTCATTGGTCTTTTTTTATTTCAGCCCACAATTTTACTATTTAAATTACCCTCGTCCCCTTTTTACGTAACCAGAGATATCAGATGGATTCGGGGCACCTTTTACATTTTCGTATTTGTTGTTGTATTTGTATGAGTGTATGTTTGTGTGAGTGGTTGGATGAATGAGTGTTAATTTTGTCTAGTCTACTGATATTTCTGCCGTAGTTACTAATTATGGTGAGAATTTACACAAACACTATTTTATTTAGTTTCTGGGAAATAGCTTATATCGTATTTTAAATGCACATTAGGTGAGGGTATTTTTTATTTCCTTCTTTTTCACAGATAACAATCGTACATATCGGGAGCAGGTAGGCAATTCAGTAGTATTATGGTGGATGTAATAAGAATGGAAAGTACGAATGTGTTGTTTAATGTAAGTATCTATGTAGTATGTTTGTGTCAGTGATTGTGTCTAGCTATAATTATAAAACAGTACGGCGGACCTCAAATGGAATGACTATATCGAATCCATTGCCAAATCTTCCGCTATGAAAGTCGGCTCTCTGTGCAGGGCCCGGAAGTTTTTCCCACCTGAATCTATCCTGCACATATACAAATCTACCATCCGCCCTTGTATTGAATACTGCTGCCATATCTGTTCTGGTGCCCCTGCTGCCCTCCTTGGGCTTCTTGACAAAATACAAAGGAGAACCTGTAACGTGGTTGATACTGACTTGGCAGACCGGTTGCAACCACTCTCTCACCGGCGTGATGTGTGTTCGTTGTGCTTCTTCTACAAGTACTTTCATGGCTTCTTCTCCAATGAACTTAGATCACTAAGCCTAAGCACGAATTTACTAGATTAGCAACTAGGTCCCACACTTTTACAGTTAAACAGATAAGATGTAACCGCAAATTCTACTCCAATAGCTTCGTTTCTCGCTCTTCCCGCCTGTGGAATTCCCTTCCACAAGTCTGCTTTCCCGACAGCTACAATCTCCAGGTGTTTAAATGTAGGGTCAATAGACACCTTCTATCACACTAACTCCCAATTATTCTCAGAACACTCTCATTTACCCAACCCTCATTCTCGGTATCCTTACCCGCCTATCACCCACCCTCTGACATTTCCTATATTTAACCATTCTCGGTATCCTTACCCACCTATCACCCACCCTCTGACATTTCCTATATTTAACCATCCTTTCTCTTCTCTATTCAGCCCACGGCGCAGTAGTGGCAGTGACATGCCTTGCTCGGGGTGAAACGCTTATAAAACAAAAAAGGAAAAAAAAACTATTCTCTTCCCTTTCCCACGTTTTAAACTTGTACGAAATTTCAAAGAAAATATCTTCTGTTTACTGGAAATGTGATGCTAAGTTTAGAAAACATTTGTGGTGTCATTTTCGTAGCTTAGAATAGTAGGTAAGAAAATAAATCTTCGTTTCACTGTTTTTCATGCTTTGATTTTAATATTATCTTTTGAGAATATTTTTTGTTTTTTGTTCTCAAGTTTATAAATATATTTATTTTTAAGTTAAAATTGAGTTTTGCAATGTAAAATATTTAATAGCGTTATAATTCTTATCTCTGTCACTCTCCACCCTTTAGTCCACGTGCTGTTCAGATTCATATTGAAAAATAGGCATTGGCCGGAATTATCCAAATGAAAGAGAAGATCTGTTTGAGAAAGTACGAAATTTCAAAGAAAATATCTTCTGTTTACTGGGAATGAAATGCTTTACATTTGCTAGTTAGGAGTAACTAGGGGAATTGGGATATTTTTTATATGACTACTTGTTTGAAATTATAATAAGTATATACTTAATATTGATGTGTTTTCTCCAACCCCTCTTTTTTTACGGGATGTTAGCAACCCCGTAATTTTAGAAAAAATTAAACCTATAAAAAGCGCAAGAACTCTTAATGAGTCAACGGCCAGCTAACTAGAGGTGGTGACTCGATAAATCTCCTTGGAAAAGGCAACAGGGTACCATTCCACTATCTATCTATCCTGCGTATAATCATGGCTGTACAACGAAAATATATTAAACCTAACCGGGCAAGGAACTGCTCTAAAAAGAGAACAGTTCCTCGCCCGGTAAGGGCCGACATGGGCAACAGGTGTCACCTGACCGTCATCATGCGACTGTTAGCAACAATGGCGTAAAGTTCACATTTTTCCCAAAATCTGTCCCTGACCCGAAAATCAATATTCTGGGAATATGCGAAACCAGATGGCCAAATAATGTCGAGTTCAGCAGCGACAACCATAGGATAATATACACAGGAGGCAAAAATAAAGCAAAAGGAGTCAGCTTAATACTTGACATAGAAATGAAGAAATGTGTTTTGTGATACTGCCAGTTCTCCGAAATAGTTCTCCTGGTCAAACTGAAAACAGCAATTGTAGTAATCTATGCTCTATTAACACGAAAGCACTGAGGAACAAATAGAATCAATCTTTTTACTCCACTCTAGACAATGCCAAAGTTCAATGTAAACGCCAAGAAATCACAATCATCATGGGAGATTTGAATGCTAAAGTAGGAAAGGAGAGGGAAGGTATGACAACTGGCAACTTTAGTTTAGTAATCCGCGCGAACGAGGAGAAACATGTGTTCAATAGTGCATAGCAAATGACCAGGTAATAAAAAACACCTGGTTTTAAGAGCACCCACTACGTCTATGGACATGGAGGAACCCAGGTGGTGACAGGAAAAACCCAATAGATTACATAACCTAAAACAGGAGATTCAGAAATGCATTGGTTCAAAACAAAGACTATCAGGTGCTGACTGTGGAAGCGACCACTTCCCAGTCATCTGCAAACTAAAGGTGAAACTGCGGAGATTGAAGAAGGCTAGTGCAGCACCAAAACTGAAATACAACACACTCGTGAATGCCCTCAACCTACAGAAAGAATACACTAACAGCGTGAAAATCAAATGTGAAGAAAAAATTGGAAAAGGACACTCGAAATGGGACTCATTAAAGGAAGCAATAGTGATATCAGCAAACAACATTACGCCAAAGGAAATTAGGCGCGGAAAGAAAAAGGGTGGATGACTGAAAAGATTCTAGACCTGATGCAAAGGAGGGAGAAAATAATATCAAGATATGGAATGGACTACAGGGAACAACACAAGGAAATAAGACGAAATTCAGTCAGGCTTAAGAGAAATGGCTCAATGACAAATGTGCAGAAGTAGAGAGATTAAGCTGGAATAATAAAGCAGACATGCATAAAAAAATAAAAGAACTGACAATAAAAAAAACCTGCTCTTCAACAGGATGTATAAAAGCCAAGAATGGAACAATCATTTTGGAGAAAAAGGAAATACTCCAACGATGGGAAGAATATGTAAAAGATCTTTTCCACGACAAGAGAGAGCAACCGATAATACACAAAGGTGAGGACAGACCTGAAGTATTAATGTCTGAAGTGGAATCTTCAAAAGCCAAACTGATTAGAAACAAAGCAGCTGGACCAGACGGCATTGTAATAGAGCTACTGATAGCCCTGGAATACTTTGGTATAGAGAAAAGTACAGAAATATTAAATAAAAATTATCATAGTGGTGTAATACCAGATGATTTCAGCAAGTCTATCTTCATATCACTACCAAAGAAGCCAAAAGCAAACGAGTGCGAACTCCATAGAACCACCAGTTTAATGAGCCATATAACAAAACTGATCGTCTGAATCCTGATGAATAGAGCGAGAAGCAGAATCAGGCCAGATATAGGACAAGAAGAGTGCGATTTCGTCAAAGACATTAGAACAAAGAATGACATTTATGATTAGGATGCTCTCTGAAAGGGTAATACAAATGAAGAAGGACTTATACCTGTGCTTTAATGATTATGCGAAGGCGTTTGACAAAATACGCCACAAAGAATTGATAGAGATGCTCGGCAGCTTTGACATATTTGGGAAAGACTTAAGAGTAACCAAGAATCTTTACTGGCAGCAAACCGCTTGTATACGGACAGGTAACGAATTAAGCAGATATATAAAAATAGAAAGGGGCGTAAGACAGGGATGTGTATTTTCACCCGATCTGCTCAACTTGTACAGCGAGAATATTTTGAGGACCCTGGAAGTTATGCCTGGATTCGTCATCGGAGGCCACAATTTCAACAATCTAAGATACGCAGATGATACAGTGCTGATAGCAGATACAGAAAGAAAACTACAAAACTTCCTACAGAGGGTAACTGAAGAGAGTGATAAGAAAGGACTACAAATATACTGCAAGAAAAATGAATGCATGGTCATCAGTAAAAAGGGTAGCCCAATATGACAAATACAGGTTGGGGATATTAGAATCAAGCAGGTACAAGAATTTAAATACCTGGGAAGTGTTATAACAGAAGACGGAAAGTGCAACACAGAGATCCGAAAGCTAATTGGTATGGCGAAGAAAGCATTCCAGAAGTTGAGTAAGGTGTTAAGAAACAGGACAATTTCACTAGAAACAAAGAAGAGAGTACTGGATTGCTATGTGATGTCGGTTCTTCAATATGGTAGTGAATGCAGGACAATATCATCAAAGATGAAGGAAAAACGTGAAGCAACTGAAATGTGGTTTTACAGAAGGATGCTGCAAATATCATGGATCCAGCATCTGAGCAATGATGAGGTTTTGTAAAGGATGGGAACAAAAAGAAAATTAATACAGAGCCTCAGGAAGAGACAGCTGAAGTCCCTGGGACATGCAATGAGGAAGGAGGGCTTGGAGACCCTAATACTAACTGGCCAGATAAAGGGGAAAGAGACAGGGGAAAGCAACGGATAACATATTCGAATTACCTAATCAGGTGGATAATGGAACGAGGGTTGCATGGTGTAACATGGGAAAGCTAAGAGCCACCAGTGATAGGGAAACGTGGAAAGATATAATCGTCTACGTCCTGAAGGAACAGGGCACATAGAAGAAGAATCTTGTGCTACATTTTTTCTATATTTTGCAGAATAAATATGTGAGTGCCACGAACCGCGATAACTAATTTTCTTGCAACCATGATGTTCAGAGCTGAACTTGGTAAGAATCTCCGAATAAAGACAGCTGATGTATAAAAAACAGTGTACTGAATATGCTCCAATTTCCAAGCGTTTGAATATTCATATATCGACAATTTGTAGCATTATCAAACAGGTACAAAAATTTAAATACCTGGGAAGTCTTCTAACAGAAGACGAAAATGGCGACACAATGACGGAGAATTGGCATGACGAAAGACGCATTCCAGAAGCTGAGTAGAGTATTAAGAGACAGGACGATTTTGCTAGAAACAAAGAAGAAAGTACTGGATTGCTGTGTGATGTCCGTACTTTAATATGGCAGTGAATGATGGACAATCTCATTGAAGATGAAGGAAAAACTTGAAGCAACTGCAACGTGGCTCTCCAGAAAGATACTGCGGATATCATGGATCGACCACGTTAGCAATGATGAGCTCTTGAATAGGATGGAAACGAAAAGGAAATTAATACTGAGCAGCAGGAAAATACAGCTAATTTTGCTGGGACATGAAATGAGGAGGGAGGCCTTGCAGAATCTAATACTCACACCCAGATAGAAGGAAAGAGAAACAGGAGAAAGCAGCGTATGACATACTTGACGGGCGGGAGCAGATGGATGCAGAGCGGAGGTTGTGTGGTGTAACAGGAGAAAAGCAATCATGGATAGGGAGATGTGGAAGTCCATAATCCCCTACGTCCTGTAAGGAGAAGGCGCATAAAAGAAGGACAATGAGGTAGAAAATAAGAGCGCTGCTTCCCATTAGTAGATTTGTTTTCGATGTTTTATGGTTTACTAGCAGTATAGCCCCGAGTTGCTAGGGTGTAATGAAAGATTTAAAACTAATCCATGGTCCTGTACCTTAGATTCTTTGGACGTTGGCACGAAAAACTAATATTGTTAAGACTAAGAACTAAAATTATACTTACTTAGAGCAAAACCCGAAGGACAAACCAAAATAAAAGGGCTGAAAACCTGATTTTGATCAGACCCGATAGGTTATCAAGGTATCGATTTCCAATATTGGAGTCAAATAAGTTATCCTAGGATAAACTAACCTAAGTAAGTCCATGAAAACTTATCGTACACATCGGGAGTTAAATAGAAGAAAATGAGCCACATTGATGGCTGAATATAGGTTTTTGATCAGATTCGATAGAATATCGGGGATATCGATTTCCGATATCGGGGAAAATGAATCGTCTGAGAAAATCTACTAATGTTTGAGACTAAAAAACTATAATTTTATGATTATAAAGCAAATTCTGCAGCAAAAACCTCGATAAAAGACTGAAATCCTGATTTTGATTAGACCTGACCGGATATTGGTGTATAGATTTCCGCTATCCTGGGGAAATCAGATAAAATAAGTAGCCCATGACCTGACCGATACTTTAAAAAATATTTTTGGGAAGTTGGGTGAAAATCGGATAAAAATTGTGGATTTGTATTGAAACATAAAGACAGACACAAACACAAACATCTTACCTTTTATATAAATAGATATAGAATGTCTAGGGAGATTTGTCTACACCTGTGTATGTAGACGCACGGGAAGAAATTAAAATGGCTAGGATTCTTATGTTCCTTGTTGTGATTCTGGCGACGTTTAAACGATTCTTTTGGTGTCTTGTCCAGATATATAGAACTCTTTTTTCTGTACGGATTTAATTTAAAGTTTTATTTTAATTCATAAATAAGTAAACAAAATTTGCACAATATAATAATTCACTAAAAGACAACAAAAAAATAAGTAATATTATACATGACTAAGCAGAAATAAAATATTAATGCTAACAAATGCGAGTTGAAATATCTCATTCCGCAATTACATATACTGGCAACAAACCACCTGCTTAAAGATAGAAAATGAGTTCAGCTATATACAAAAATACAAAATTGTGTTAGGCAAGAGAGTGTTTTCTCACCAGACTTATTCCACATACACAGTGTTCATATCGGAAACAGAAATAAAACTATTATAGAAAATAGTATATGAAAGCTCAAAGAAAAGATTAAACATAGACTGCAAGAAAACTGAATGCACAGCTATTAGCAAAAGAATGAAAACAAACTGCAGAATGTAAATCGGAGATAGCAAAATTCAAAATCTAAGCATAACATTAAGAAACAAAAAAAAAACTTCGTTCCAAACAAAGGACAAAGTACTGAACTGTTATGTGATATCAGTCCTCCTATACGGCATTTAATGCTGTATAATTTTCTCTGACATGAGAAGTGATTTTAAACCACATAATTGTGTGCTGCAGAGAGACGCTGAGGATTCCATGGACCGAATATATGAGCGACGATGAATTTTTAGAGACGAATGGGAACTAAAAGGACACTTTTACGTAAGATCAGGAAGAGACAGAGGAAATTCATAGAGCACATAATTAAAAATAGGGCTGGTAAATTTTAATACACACAGGACAGATTGAAGACGAAGTGAAACAGAGGAAAACAACTCATAAGATTCTTAGTGAGGTAAATGGATGGTGAAATTTTAAAAAATAGAAGAGAAAAAATACAAAATTTATAAAGAGCTACAAAAAAGAGAAGATATATTGTGGAGAGCTATGATGCCTAATGCCCTGAGAAAACACGTCACTTGAAGGAGGAAAAGAACTATTCATCATCCTAAATCTGATTTTGACTACCGGAAAAAATCTCAGGTTCGACAATGAAGAAGTTCTTTTCTACCCAGCAACCCAAATTCCATATCTAATAGGTTGTTAAAAGATAATGGCCAAAGTATAATTTTATTATTGAAAGATTAATTATAGAAATGTTGAAATTAGTCAAAATACGAGCCTTCAGCATCTACACACATCCGTTATTGATCGACGAGATTATTTATTACTCGTTGATATAAATTTATTGGCTATGATGAAACGAAATCTTTGAAAGTTCATTCCGCCTATGACTTTAACTTAACTGATTTACCATTTAAAATGTGGATCAATGCAGAAAATAATAAAAAGGTGACTATTCGGTCAAGAAAAATCATTGCAGTTACGCAGAAAGAGTAGCTAGCATACTTTAAGACAGCCTAGTTTTTTAAAATTTTAATTGAGATCATTAAGAACCCATTTATCGAGTGTTTCACCTTGTCAATACTCTACAAATGGTGTGAGACAGTTACAACGCTGACATCAAGTGTCTGAAACATTTCTCTGAAATTTTGATATGAGTTTTGCTCAACAACTGCTGGCAATTTTCCGTTGTCAAGACTGAGTGACCGTCTTTTAACTCCTTTCATTTCAAGGCTGTCAACACCAGTACGAAATGTCTGGAACTATCTTTGTACTGATCATCCGTACCCATCTCACTATTGTCTGTTAATACTGGCAGAAATTTAGAAGACACGGTACCCAAGTTGGAACTCATGCAAGAAAAGTAAACTAAGATCATCGTTTTGTCATGTTTATAATAAAGGACGTCAATGCTTCAAGAATATTTCTGCCTGAAAATAAGTTAAAAATTATTAAAGAAAACAAATTAATTGTAATCTATACCTAACTTCACCTAATGTATAGCATGAATACTATGTTAAAATGGCTTTTCAAAATACAACCTATCGAGCGTCATTATTTTTGTAACAACCTCACAAATATAATTCAATTAATATCGAGACCAGGCCGCGAAAAGAGACTATACCATCATAAGCTGTGAGCAGTTAAAACGAAAATAAAAAAAAAGAAATTATATATCCCGATTTTTTTTCCTCTATGAGAGTAAGCCACAAATAGTTCGAGCAAGAACATTATTCTTTACGCTTATTCGTTCCTGTTGTGATGAGCTTCTAAACTACGAAAAGCGTCTGTTCTATCATATGCTGGGCAAGCAGTAAAAGAGCAAAATAAGAAAAAATAAAAGATATTATATATCCAGATTTTCCAATAAAAGTACAAATTGCTTCCACCAGATTTGCGTTCAGAAACAGAACTGACTCTTTTGAACGCAAATAAACTGATTGGACCATTAAGTATATTGTCTGTTCGTGCTTGTAATGAATAAATAGAGAAAGATCAGATACTGATATCTGTAGTTCCATTTCACGTTCCCTATTCCTGTTCTAACTTCCGGCTGTCCTGCGTTCATGATATTATTTTCAACTATATCAGACATGAATAGTATTTTGTATAAATATTTTATTCATACACTCTTTACTGCCAAATGTACATTTGGCAGTAAAGCGATCCAGATCCAGCGACCATACGCGCGTACAAATGCGTGAAACAAGAGTTGCCAATTCGACAATGATAACTTAAAAATACGACTGAGGAGAAAAACAAAACTATAGACTATGACAAAGCTGATTCCCGATCCTAAACGACATATTATTAGCAATATGTTTGAAATATTGTTTAATACTGTAAATATTCCCGTTTCTTTTGTCTGCATCAAGGATCGAACCCATTTCCGTTGTAATCTTTTGTCAGAATGATTTGTTAAATATGTCTATGCGATGAAGTATACAAGACTTATGCACAGCAATGCAATAAAAGGTTTGCAGCTATGGCATCACTACAGCAAAACCAGTATATGGCAATATATTATGCGTAGCGTAGATGTGGCACAAGGCCAAAATAACAGAGTATCCAGTGATGATCGCACTCATTTCTCAGTCGTCAATGATCTAGCAATTACAGAAAATGGTATAAAAATAAAATGAACATTCGGGTGACCGTCGATTTTGATCAGAAATTCCATATTTAGAAAACGGTAAGAGCAGATTCCCCTCAGTGGTTCAATCTAATAGAATGACCATAATAATTTGAAATAAAACTCTTTACAACGAAGGAATACATTTCTAAACGTTCACCTTGAACCTTGAAGCAGATACTCTAGGGCCACAGAATACTACATCTGTGCTACTTATGTCTGATAACAACAGGAAACTGTGGCTCCAATTCGCTAAGAAAAACAAACTAGACAATAAAAAGACTGGAGGAACATTGCCTGATCTGGTGATTCTCAATTTCTGTAGCATTCAAATGTTACCCACAAAATTTGGTCCCAAAAACATGGAAGCTTTAAGATAGATAAATATATATTTGTTGTATCGTGGAATGAAGAGATACACAGTGAAATGTAGATAAACTACTTTATTACTAGAGTTATACAGTCAATAGGTATAGACAATATTTACAGTCTCCCGCAGAAATAGGTGTTACTTCACGATGTCTTTGATGACAACTCCCCGTGCTAAACGCACATTGTCTTTTATACATCCGGGCTACCGGATGTCACATGGTACGAGCCACGACACAACAACATTGACAGAACATTTCTAACCATAGCATAATTTTGAAGTGCCCAGTTGAACGCAATATATCTAGCAGGATGAAGCGTCTCTAACGAATTCTAATAATGAATTAAGAAATAAGTTTAAAACTCTATCAAGTTAAACAATTAAATCAACAAAGCAAAATTTTGAAACAATAATTATTGCTTCATGTTTAATCGGAAATTTCTAGATAACGTTAAGACTACCCGGTAACGTTTATCTATATCTCGAACTAAAACGAGCACAAAGCGCAATGACGATCCATTCACTTCGTGTAAAGCAGTAATAGCCATCAGGTAAATTGTTCCAATACACTCAGTCGATTCTCTTTGAAGTATATTGTATATTTTTTTCAGAAAATGCTTTTTACTTTACAGCCTGCATGTCGCCAATTTAAAAGCTCTGTTCTATATATGCTGCCAAAATCTGACGCAAATCTTGCATAAATGTAGACAGATCTGGCAGTCTTCCCGAAGGAGCAGGTCCATATCTCACCTTCGTCTCACACTGGTGAATTCTCAAGATAGATTTCTCATGCTCTCTACAATTCAGCTACATGTACGGACAACATACTCCAACAATGAATGCTCAGGCAGTAAGAAACAAACTGTATAAATGCTTTCCCAGGATTTCCCATCAAGTTTGCAATGATATTAAATTATTTGATCTTTAATAACCGACTTCACTAAGCCTCAAGATAAATAAAAAAAAGGAACAACATTTAGTTTTCGTCAGTGGCATAGATAATATGCGTTGTAGTGTAATGGGCAACAGTTCGGAAGGAGAAGTTGGAGAGTCGAGTTCGATGGTCCAGTCGGTTTCATTACCTTCATTTACAAACAAATGTACTTGTGAAAGGTAGGAGTCCATCTTTTTTCTTCCCCAAAATGGGTACTATAGTCTTGGTTGGCTACAAGTCTACCGCAGACCTTTGAATTTTGTTAAGAATCTTGATATGGACAGCAAGAGAACCAAACCATTTATGGTCTCGGTGTTCAATTTACGGACGAATGGAAGACTTAGAAATGTACAAGATAAAAAATGTACGAGAAATTCATCTTGTACGAGAAAATTTTATTTTCTCGTTAGAATAATTCTCAGGTTTCAAATAGTAAAAAAAGGAAACTGGTTTGAATTATCTCCAACTTTTCATTTGGAGTATTCAAGATAATTATCAAAAAATGATTCGGTGTCAATATATAGTCCTGGTTTTAACGTTAAACTACATCCGGCAGCAGAGGATTGAAGGTTTCAAACTACTTCTTAATTACTGTTGTTCCCAGGCCCATCCTGGCTCAGGGTGCTAGCAACTGTTACAGTCCAAAAATAGTGTACTCTCAAAGACTATAGAAGCATAAAATACATATTTATAGTATATTTTTATAGCAATATACTATGTATTATTATATATAAAAAAGTACCAACAATACATATTTGTATTAAAATTACCAACGATACATTTTAAAATCAGAAATGTGTACTAAAGTCTTGGTTGGCTAAAAGTCTACCGCAGATCTTTGAATTTTGTTAAAAATCTCGATATGGACAGCAAGAGAACTAAACAGTATGTGGTCTCGGTGTTCAATGTACGGACGAATTGAAGACTTAGAAATATACAGGACGAGAAAATAAAATTTGCCATGATTTAGATAGCTGACTTTCTTAGCTGTAGTTCTGGGAAATTGATACAATATAATCGCTCCACATTATGTTAGTAAAAAACACGTCAGTCCATGAAAGCGTAGACTGTTGCTCTCCTAAAGGTTACCATCAGCCATATTGATGATAGGCATAAAATATACTCAGTGGAGATTAAATAAAAGCCGTTTAGTTTTAATGGCAATAACACTTTCAACCCGTTTCTTGTCTAAATAATTCAGCAGTGTTTCAATGGTTCAATGAAAGATTACATGGAATAACAGATAAGCAGATTAATCAATTTTAAATTTTAAATAGATTCAGAGAATTGTTATTCCAGTATAATTTATGATACAACCTTATTTAATTGCAACCTATTTTGTATTTATAATAATTTTATTTAATTGTAAAATATTATTTATAATATATTTAATAAAATTATGTGTCGTGTCCGAAGTTAAAATCTGTGCACTTTCATCTAAACTGTTATATTTAATCAACATAATATTTCAGTTAATTATCGAAAAGATATCCTATTTTCGGCAAATCGTTGATATATAGGGCGGAACTAAGTTTCAATCTATAAACACTTTCTCTCCACTTAAATGTTGAAAAAATCTGATAGTGTGATTGTCAGATGGAGCAAGCAATGGAAATGGCGGAGAATGAGACGAAAGTTTTCATATTTAGTGTCCTAATCTTTTCTTTAGTGCATATAGTCATATTTTATATTTTATAATCGTATATTAGAAACAAGAGTTTAAGATTAACCAATTATCTGTACCATTTTTAAAATTCTTCGTAAAATTAATTTAATCAGTAATCGTTTCGTTTTGTTTATTATTTCAAGATAGACGACAAACATGAAACACAAGGACTGACATTTTTACTTGTCTTTTTAATTCAGTGTGTGCTAGACATTGTTGCTTTCTTCAGATATGATTATACAGAACCCACTTTAAATCGATGCTGATGGTCATACAAAGCTAAGTTTCCGTAACATGTCTATTCTTCACTGAAGTTTAGAAGGTAACTCATTAATTTAAGAAAGTGGCAGCTTTTGACAAAATTCAGATACATTTCCGTATCTAGCAATATATTTTTTAAAGTAATTGGTTAGTTTTCTTGCAAATTGCTTATAATTTTCCTCAAGTACAGTTTGCGGAAGATCAATATAGACAAAGTCTAGCCGTCCATATCGAATACAATCTTTGACATAAAAAGATCCTAAAGAAACTGGGTAAATCATTATTAGTATATCCGGATGCTAATAATTTTATTTCTGAAGACTAAAATACCTTGCTACCATTTTTTAATTCTTAGAATGCCTGAGACTAAACAAATTTAAATAAGTAAAACTGATGCAAACCAGGCTGATAAAATTTTCCAGCTCCTCGAAAAAGACAACAAGAATGAAACTGAAGAATAGACGAAGATCTCAACTTATTTATAAATGGAACTTTGTCTGTGTGTGTCTGTCCGTTACGTATAGACTCCGAAACGGCCGAACCAATTTTCTTGGAAATTTACACGTTTGTACTATAAGCTTCTGCTCGTGTTCTTAGTTAGGTTTTGTGTCGCGGTACCCCCGATAAATATCGAAAGTCGATAATAAAAAAAAATCGGGTTATAGAAGGAGTAGTTCGATTTTAATCAAATTTAATACACTCATAGACAAAGATATAAGAAACGATATTCAGAAGTGTCAAGTTTGCAGTTCTTACAATAGTGCAGAAAATCGATAATATATATATATATATATATATATATATAAAAGGCAAGATGTTTGTGTGTGTGTCTGTTTATCTGCCTGTATGTCTGTATTTTTTCAGCCCTTTTATTTTAGTTTTCCTTCTGGTTCTTAGTCTCAGCCATGATACCATTTACTTAGAGGACTTATTTAGCCCTCAAAATTCAGTTTACGACGAAAAAACTTATTTGATATCGATACCAGGAAATCAAAATTTGACTTACATTCATTCAATTTTCTTTCAGTCTACGGTTTCGCTTAAACTGGAAACAACTATTGGTTTTTAGTCTTTCGTGCCAACGTCCAATGTATTAATTTTAAAGCTTTTATTACACCCGAGCAACGACGAGCTATACTGCTAGTTTTAATATAAATATAAAAATATAGCCTCAGTAATAATAATTATTTTAAAATTATTCTCCGTTGTTTTAATGAAATTATCGAATAATTAAAAGTTATTTTACTAGTTTACATACTAAAGTTAACCCTCTAGGGCCATTCGTATCATATTTGATACAGTATGAAAACAAGCCTTGAAAGAAATATTTTCCTGAAACATTTTTTGAGAGAAATATTTTATAAATTTCAAATGAAAGCAGTACTGACTGCTCAGTCAATGAATACCAAATGTTTCCTTATAGGGAAATACCAAATGTTTCCTTATAGGGAAATACTGTATCAAATATGATACGAATGGCCCTAGAGGCTTTAAGATAATTGATTAGTCATGTTTTTTACGCCTGTCCTACTTACGCATTTGGTACAACAGTGGATATTCCTTGTGTCACAGAGCATTATAATGTCATGATATTGAACATGACATGAAGCAAATGATGTTAATTACTATTTCACAACGTTGTATCATCCGCACACAGTTATGACTAATATCTGACATTCAGTGATGATACTGGTCACTCTGGAAACCGTTATTCTATTCTTGGCTTCGGAACGGTTTTTTTTTTCTGCACGTTGGCACTGTCGGTGTCAAATACCAGTATTGCTAGAGTTCACTTTCGTGCAATGAATGGCTATGTGGGGCAAGGGCTAATGTTGCTCGAAGTGAAGTCAGCTTCGAACTAGTCTAAGTGATATGAATGAATACCAGCATTTTCTTTGCCTCTTTATTATTACATATTTTCAAAGTATAAAAGTCTGCCGACTATCCTTTAGAGAGCACAGTTGCTATAACAACCAGAATTGGAAATTAGCTCTTTAGCTACGTGAAACACTACTTTCTGATTTCCGAGGGGAAAAAATCAATCATTTTTTTTCGCCTACTGAACGAATCACCTAATAAATGCCTAGCTGACTAGCTATACTCTAGTAGCAAAATGACAGGGAATAATTTTCAGGTTTAAAATAGTAAAAAAAGGAAACTGGTTTGAATTATCCCCAACTTTTCATTTGGAGTATTTAAGATCATTATTAAAAAATGATTCGGTGTCACTTAATATATACTCCTGATTTTGACGTTAAACTACATCCGGCAGCACTTTTATTGATCAGAGGATTGATGGTTTAAAACTCCTTCTTAATTACTGTTGTTTCTTGGTCAATCCTGGCCCAGGGTGGTAGCAACTGTTAAAGTCTAAAAATAGTGTACTCTCAAAGGCTATGGAAGTATAAATACATATTTATAATAAAATTTATAGCATTATACTATTTATATATTATATATATAAAAAAATTACCAACAATACATATTTGCATACAAATTACCACGGATACATTTTTAAATCAGATTTACCAACAATAACTCTTAACGAAAAATGAACAATAATGCATTTTATCTGTAATTGAAGCCATTAACACCGTGTTTAAAAAATTAAATTGCGGCATTCAAAAACACATACAGACTGATATATTATTAAACAAAATCAACTTACCAATACGAAAGAACTTTTTCAGGTTTTAATCCATGTAATGTTCTACAATATCTTCAAGAAATTAAACTTGTTTCCAAAATAGGACATTAATAAAACTACAACAAAACACATATATTACCACCTCTAGTAATGATCTCTACACAAAAACTTAAAGGTACAAAGTTGAGTATAATCTACCATGCATTCAGATGAGAAAAACAGAATGACATCTATCTCAACTTATTTATAAATGGAACTTTGTCTGTGTGTGTGTGTGTGTCCGCTACCTATAGACTCCGAAACGGCTGAACCGATTTTCTTGAAAATTTACACAGTTGTACTATAAGCGTCTGCGAGTGTTCTTCGCTAAGTTTTGTATCGAGGTACCTCAGATAAATATCGAAAATCGATAATCGAAAAAATCGGGTTATAGAAGGAGTGGCCCGATTTTAATCAAATTTGATACACTCATAAACAAAGACATAAGAAACGATATTCAGAAGTTTCAAGGTTGCAGTTCTTACAATAGTGCAGAAAATCGATAATATATATACATATAAATGGCAAGATGTTTGTGTGTGTCTGTTTATCTGCCTGTATGTTGTATTTCTTCAGCCCTTTTCTTTCAAGTTTTGCTTCGGGTTTGGCTCTAAGTAGGTATAATTGTAGTTCTTAGTCTCAGCCATGATACCATTTACTCAGAGGACTTATTTAGCTTTCAAAATTCGAAAAAAACTTATTTGATATCGATACCAGGAAATCAAAATTTGACTTACATCCATTCATTTTTCTTTCAGTATACGGTTTCGCTTTAACTGGAAACAACTATTGCTTTTTAGTCTTTCGTGTCAACGTCCAAAGAGTCTGAGCTCCAGGGCCATGGATTAATTTTAAAGCTTTCATTACACCCGAGCAACGCCGGGCTATACTGCTCGTATATCATATTTTTATTATTTCAAAGCTCCTAAGAAAATTAAATTTCGACATTAAATGACCCATAACGTGTTGTTATTCCGTTAAAGAAACAAATCAGTTAATCAATTAAAGCTGGCCCCAAAGATCAAGGCTACTGTTGCTGGAATTTTTGATAGTCCAGAAGAGAAGCCGAAAACTGCTTCTTTTAAGGGGAAAGTTAAATGTTTTTTAATTAGAAGACCACGCAGTATAATTACAATGATTGTTTACATCATAAATTTGAGAACAGAATATTGTAGTAAATTTCTATCGTATTAATTAACTAGAAATAGTTGTGAAGATTTCATGGCCTTTTTACTTGAATCTTGTAAGCAGTATTAATTCTAAGGTTGATATTTGACTAAGCTCGTAGCGAGTTCTACTAGTTAAAATACCCCAAAAATACTCGTGTTGAGCTAAACAACTTAAAGGCAGTATTAAATTACCAATCGTAAGTTTGCATGTATATACGTATTGAAAGAAATAAGAGGATACAAACGAAGAGAATCAAAATTGAAAGCGTTTGCAATTTTAATGAGGCAGATATTAAATTGCATTACAGAGCTATTACTTGTTTGTTTCTTTCTTTCTTTCCTCGCAGAATGCTACAGTACATCTCTGATATATTTTTCTCGCGATTAAAAGGAAATAGGGTTTTATTAGGAGAGAGTAACGTTCATGATAAGGAGAAACAAGAATTAACATAATTTTAATCTATTATTTCGTGTAATGTTAAAATTAAACACTAGAAATATTCATCGTCTTTTGTGCCATGTCCCTTCAGGACGTAAGCAATCATGGACATCCTGTTGCCTCTGTCATTTGCCGTTCCTAAAGTTTTTTTTTTTAATATCTTTCCCAAACCCCGTTCCGCCAGCCACTTTCTGAAGCCTATCAAGTATGTATCGTGTTTCTTTTGTCTCGCTTTCTTTTTATCCGTCCTATGAGTACTAGTTTCTCTAGGCATCCCTTCCCCATTATGTGTCCAAGAAACTTCGGCTGTCTCTTGATGCTAAGTGTAAGTTTCCCTTTCGTTTTGCATGTCTCCAAAAGCTTGTCGTTGCTCACATGTTCGGCCGATGGTATCCTCACTATCCGTCTGTAGAACCACATTTCTGTCGCTTAGATTTTCTTCTTCATGAAAGAATTTCTTGTCTTGCATTCGCTGCCATAAAGAATGACATATATCACATACCAATACAGTACTTTCTTCTTGATTTCCAACGAATGAGTCCTGTCTTTCATTATTCTAATTACCCTTTTTGAATGCAGCCTTGATCATGACAATACGCCGTCAGATCTCATTATCACACTTTCTGTCCTCTGTTATAACGCTTCCGTGGTATTTAAGTTTCTGTATCCACTTGATTCTAGCATCCCCGACATGTAATTGGCATTTTGGTCTCCTATTTCTACTGATGACAATGCATTCATTTTTTTTATACGGAGACTATATTGAATCAATTGTTAGGTTTACCTCGAGGAAATCTTATCAAATGATTAATGCTAGACAATTTTATCTCCATAATCAATCCTACATATTTATAAGTTTATCATTCGTTCGTTGCTCGAATATTGCTGTTGCATATATTGTGTTACTCCTGCTCTATATTTAGTGATAATTAATGAATTACACAGAAAAAGTCGTATTGTTTTGTTGACATTAAAATTCAAACGAATAATACACAAACGTATTATTTCCTACCTGTTTATATACGACAATTGATAATTCGAGACTAAGATCTGAAAAAGAAATCGTGATATTTACGCAGATATATACAGTTGTAAACCTTAGTATAGAATAATGTAGTTATTTACTGAAGTTTAACTTAGTCTGACACTGGATCGAAAATACACAGTAAAAGTCATTACAAATGTCAGTTTCTCTGCATGATGTGATCAGAGCTCTTAGACGAAGATGGTTGGTTTGTGTTGAAGTGTTATTATTCTGACTAGAAAGTTAAATATATTATGAGAGAAGCACCTGTTCCGTTGTACACTAAATTTATTTAACATGACATGGCCTTTTCTATTTTATGTGTTGCTAAGGAGAAAGGCATCGGAAGATATGATCAAGGATAATTAATATTATTTTTTGTTGAAAGAAATATTTAAAAGAGTGTCTCTCAATTGTGAAAAATTGTTAATTAAGAAGAGGCTTTCATAAATATAATTATTATTTTTTTTGTTTTATATATTTAAAAAAATGTCTCTCTATGGTGAAAACTTTTTTAATTAAAAGAGGCTTTCATATATATATATATATATATATATATATATATATATATGAGGATAGAAATTCGCATTATGGCGTTGAAGATAAGATTGTTTTTAATTTAAATGGGCCATGATAAATTAAAAAGAAAACACGGGTTCGACTGATTTAGTTCCCTCTTATCAGAACTGTAAACATGAAAAAATTATGAAAAGAAAATATATCATGGATAGCATGAATGAACGGAAAGAGAAGAATAAAAGTTATTACATCTGAAGATGCTAGAGATCTAGCAGAAAAAGGTCAAGCAAACAGTCCCTTTGCTTACAAAGAGAAGGTCATTAGGATAAGTCTCCCTATCCTTGGTGGCTTTTAGCACGCTTTCTTCTGTAATGTCCTTCAGCCCCTGTTCTGTCATCCATCTGCTCAGGCCCTTCAAATATGTTTTCCGTTGCTTTCCTCTGTCTCTTTTTCCCTCTCTCTGGCCTGTTAGTAACAAGTTTTCCAAGCCCTCCTTCCTGATTGCCTGTCCCAGGATGCTCAATATTAATTTCTTTTTCGTCTCCCTCCTTTCCAAAACTTCATTATTGCTCACATGCTCGCTCAACGATATCCGCAGCATCCTTCTGTAGAACCACATTTCAGCTGCTTCAAGTTTTCCCTTCATCTTTGTTGATATTGTCCAACATTCGCTGCTACCATACTGAAGAACTGACATCACATAGAAATCCAGTATTCTCTTCTTTGTTACTAGTGAAATTTGCCCAAATTAAACAATGTGACCGTCTAAAAGAGTTGCAGGAGATTTCGAAGTTGTTTGAAGGCCTTGGTTGAAATCAATGTTGACTTTATTTAATAGATTTGCTCCTTAGAATTTTAAGATACTTTTTGTGTAATTTTGGTAAATAATCTATTTAAATGATATTTCAATGCTATTAACTTTTTTGCATAATTTAGCCGACTATTTATTCATCACCCCCTGTATACGTATACAGTACACGCATACACAAACACACATTTATATATATATTCCCTTTCCGTCTATTCATGTCATCCATGACGGATTTTCTTTTCATAATTTTTTCCCTGTTTACAGTTTTGATGAGAGGAAACGAAATAGGTCGACTGCTGCTTTTGTTTTAAAATTTGTCATGGCCTATTATATTAAATAAAACATTGTACCGTGAAAAATATATTTAAATAATTTAAGAAAAGGCACATCCCTGAGTTGATTAAAAGATTAATTAAAGATTTACAGATTAGGTCTAAAATTGAAACATTGAAGGCTAAAACAACTTATGACACTTTTGTCGTCACACGCGGATGTGCGTTGTGATGCAGTGTATATCGGCTCGGAGCGGGAAATCGGGGAGCCGAGGTCAAATTCCAGTTGAATTCATTGCATTCACTTACGCGCAAATACCCTTGGGGAAGGTATTAATCCGTCTCTTCCCTCCCGATATGGGTTAAATAACAGGATAGATTGGGTTCTATAGCCTTGGCTGGCAACCAGTCTACCGCAGAAAGCAATGGCAACCTACTCCGGGAAAATATTCTGCCTAGTCAGTCATGTCTCTTTCGAGACATTTTCGCCTAAGCGTGTTTCCCGTATGGCATTTAACTTCAACACCAGGTTTGTCCTCCTTTTATTTCCTTTCAGATTAGGCGGGCAAAGTTGTTGTCCGACTGGAAAATAGAGAAGGCTTTCATTAAAGATTTTTTTATTTCAATTTTCTAACTAGTGCTTTGGCCTACAAATACGATATAATGTGTTATGGCGTTGGGCATGTAATTTTTTCGTTATATTTTGATAGGATCTGTTATGTTGGTCTAACACATGCGCATTGTCTTTCCAAGATGGCGTGCAGTTTTCAGAAAAAAATGAAATATCTTATTTCTCTCCCTGTTGCGCCTGAGGCCCTGTGGGAAGATAAAGGGAGACATCACTTTTGATCACTGCAGATACTGTCATGTTGAATTGATATATCATCGAATATTCTCCGAATTTTTTGATTCCTCAGATTAACATCTAAATATTTTGAATCCTTTATATTAGAGATTCCGGTGCGAATGTCAACAGTGTAGCATTCCGTTTCTAAATTTCTGGCTGAAAATAATTGTGTCATGTTTCTTTCTTGTCTCACAAGCGGTGCCCAACTGACAGTACAGTCAACAAAATAAAAAAAAATAAGCAACTCGCCTGTGCAGAATTGAAAATATAAAATGGTGTCAATTTACCAATCACACCGTGTATGCATGAGAGAAATCGATTGTATTATATCTGGTCTTTGCCTAGTAACATCTTTTCTTAAAAGAATAAATAAAATATATTTATTGATGAATAAAACATGTTTTAGTTAAAAAAATATTTTCAGACAAATGACAGTTACCTTAAAAAATGTTTAACAATTAATCTGCAAGATCTTTTCACAACAGAAGCTAAAGAACTTTTGTATTTTTCCTAATTTGGAAGAAAACAAAAGAAGAAAGAAAGTGAAAGAGAAAATTTAAACAAATGCTCTCATCCTCCTTCCCTTTTTGTTATTTAAAAATAGGAGGTGATGTCTGATAAAATATATATATATATATATATATATATATATAAGATCTGATATTTCATGTACTTATGCCAAAATGTTAGAGATTTAGAAAAGACTTGAAACAACAGAAATGTGGTTCTGCTTAAGAGCCGAACATGTGAACCATGACGATATTCAAAAATCAATGCCAACAGACAGACGCTTACTTTTATTTAATTCATGAGTCATATAAGAGTCTTTGCCAATTTTAATACTTATAGGAAAGACTGAAGATAAGTGGTATAGTGGCAAGGCAGATTTTGGAAGAGGTAGCACACAGACAAATGTTATCAAGAGCTATAAACAGTAAATTGCTCTTGACGAGTCGACGGAGTGATTCCAGGCGAATTCATTTACGACATTCTGGAATCAGGATGGTAAAGACAACAGTAATAAACTAGTCTCTGTCTATATTACTGAGATGACGTATTATTGAGAGTATTTACATTATTCGGACTCTTGTTCTCATCTTTGTTGCAATTTATACGACGCTTCGGCCGTTGTACGCTTCGGTCTTCTACAAGTGCTAGGAATTTTGAATCGAACCCTTTATTACAATTACTGGGATATATCGTTAGAATCCACAGTTATAAAGCCAACTCTCTGGCTGAGATACATTGATGACACCGTCATACTCTGGCTTCTCCAGACGCTACTCAGTAAGACAATTCACGCATTTCACCTTGGAAAAACTAGTCACAACAAACTGGCATTCCTGGATGTGCCAATACCTCGAACAGAAGTTGGGTTCAAGACATTCGTAAGCCGCAAGTCAACATTCACCGGACAATGTCTCAACAACAACTCCCACCACTAATACAATGTAAAGAAAAGGAACGTCCGCTGTTTTCAACATCAAGAAAAAATTCTTGAACGGCGGCCCAGAGTCATACAAACAGGAAATGGTCAGTATAATCAATACACTACAAAGAAACAATTATTTAGAGCACCTGACAACAACTCCAACATACAAAGAAACTACAAAGAATCTGTGGACGACCTTCAGAAGTGGTTCTACACTTCGCAGCTATATCTCCCGAGTAAGAAACCCATCAGAAAAGGACATGAATAAAGACTGTGTGTACGCCATTCCTTGTAGATATGGAAAGAAATATAAAAGAAAGACAGGCCGCCCCTTTAAGGCTACAAGAACATCGCAAGGCCGTAACACGAGGGGAGATAGAAAACTCAGGCGTAACTGACCACATATGGAGGGAAAAAGCTGATCACTTCCCTCGATGGAATAAAGTTGAAATAATAGATAAAGAATGCTACTGGAAACTACGTAAATTTAAGGAATCGGCACATGTCGTAGGTTACAAATATCTCCTAAGCCGACCAAACATAGAGATGAACACAATATGGGAATCAGTAATACGGAGTGCCAGAGAAAATCATTAGTGTCAAAATTTTCACTATGAGCTCTGGTAAAATATACTAGAGAAAACCATTAAAATCAAAAAATTGCAATATGGTAAAAAAAAGAGTTACTGAACATTAGGTTTATAAGTCCCAGAAATTCACTTGTTCATTTCCTTAAGGACATAAGGCCCTTTGGATATAGACGTTAGTTAGTTCCTGTGAGTTGAACTAAAGTGTTGTGACATCAATACCAGCAGTGGTCAACAAGTAACTTAAACGGTTAGAGAGAGATAACATGACTACCAGAAAAGGGTTTAGGCATGGAATAAAAATGATATACCCCAGTGATTGTAATAAAGGGTTTGGTTTTAAATTCCTAGCACCTGAGGAAGGTCGGAGCGTACAACGGCCGACACGTTGTACAAATGGAAATAAAGATGAGGAATACAGTTTGAATAATGTAAATACTGTACAGCAATAATCTAAATCATAAAACATTTACTTGAAGTAATAATTCTGTGTGTGTGTCTCTCTCATTTTCTCTCTCTCTCTCTCTGTATTTATATATAGAGAGAGACAGAGATATAGAGAGAGTTAGATAGATAGATAGATAGATAGATAGATACAGAGAGAGAAATAGAGAGAGAAAGAGAAAGAGTGTGTGTGTGTGTGCGTGTGTGTGTGTGTGCTCAGAGTTGTTATAATGATTCGCGCCAAGATTGTTGCTTTCTTCAGTAGTTGTAACAATAAAAGATATTTGGCAATCAAGTTATCAGAGTATATATACGGTAAATTTTCACTTTAAATGAGTAGATTATATATGACCGTGAGTAACTTATTATATTAAGTTATTATATATATCTATATATACATATAAATGATGAACAGTTACTCTCATTTTCTGACCACACCCGACTGCTTGATCAGCGAGTGGATCCTTATGGCCACACTTTTTCAGTCAATTTTGTTTTTGTTCAATACGAACATCGCAAATTGATAGTATTACTAAGCTCAGTGGACCTTATTATCAATTTCTGGGAGGGAGAGCATAATTTGTTTTGATCAACAATTTGAGTTGCGTCAGTACGCTGAAACCCTCACTCACGACAATGCTTGTGTCAGCACACACATTTACGGCACGCGAACAGCTCTGTGCACGTAATTTTATTCACAAAGCTTACGTCATGTTTTCAGGCACTTTTAATTGAGAAGAACAAGTGTTCAAACATGATCAACATACGCACGAGTGTGTCATTTCCTGATATATATATAAATTGTGTGTATTTTGGCACATTTTTTCATTACTGCAGGTTTCATTGAATAATATAGAATGTTTTGTCTATTAATTTTGTGCAGGATCCGTTCGTACCGTCTGATATACTTGATGGTGATATCGTTGAAAGAAAACAAAAAATCACAGTAATTGTAAAAAAAGCTGACAAGGCTAACATCTTTGTTGTACAACATAGGGTGGATAGGATAGTTTCGTGTATGCGTTTTTATGGTTCCGTATATGTAACCAGGTTTATAGTCACCAATAATTTTAGGGAGTTTTAAGGAATTCTGATCAGCGTTGTTGGCGCTAATGAGTTTATTAAGTTTAGATTTTAGTTGGTGTGTCGGATTCTTGTTAAGATTTTAAATTTTGTGTGGTCATGAAGTATGTGGTTGAGTTTCAACCACATACTTCATGACCACACAAAATTATTGGTGACTATAAGCCTGGTTATATATACGGAACCATAAAAACGCATACACCTAACTATCCTCTCCACCCTATCATACCCCAAATTCCTACTCCTGTATACCATTTAACTAAACATATTAACCAGCTTATCACACCCTACCTTCCGAGTAAATACAGCATTAATTCAACTCTAGAGGTAATCCAAATACACAAGAGCGAAAAACCTAACAATGAAATAATAGCTTCACTGGATGTGGAAAACCTTTTTACTAATGTACCCGTCAGTGAAACTATTGATATAATTATAAGAAATGTCTACAGTAATCCTTCATTACCCCCACTAAAAAATAATCCCAACATCTTAAGAAAAATTCTACTAGCTTGTACTACTGAAGTGCCTTATGTTGATCCAAATAACACTATATATATACAACGTGACGGAGTCTCCATGTGTTTAGTGCTTGGTCCGACTTTTCGTAATTTCTACACGTCTAACCTCGAAAATACTACCTTTACAAAATTTAAAAAAACATCAATATATCTACGATATGTTGATGACATCCTACTATTAATTAAAAATGCCGACGAAATCTTGCAACTTCAAAAACAGTTTGAAAATAACTCTGTTTTAAAATTCACTTATGAACTTAGCAATGATAACAAAATTCCTTTCCTTGATATATTAATTAACACTGATGACAGTAAATTCACGATCTCATCGTATAAAAAACCCACTAAAAAATCCCTCCACACTCAATTATATTAGCGATTTCCCCCACTATTACAGAATAGTCATTATAAAAAATCTACTACCAGAAGGTCACCATTTTGTCACTGTCTTCTGCCATCCGCCACGGTAGGGATGGACTTGTCTCTTGAATTTAATTCACTTTATCGTTAATAACATAAATGTTCTATGCGGATACTGTGTTAATCTTTGATAATGGCTTATGTGAGCCGAAAGCTTAGCCCCGATAAAAAAAATCAACAATTACTGTGATCTTTTGTTGCCTTTCAAAGATATCACGATCCAGTATATCAGACGGTACGAACGGATCCCACACAAAATTTATAGATAAAACTTGTTTATATTATTCAATGAAATCTGCATATATATATATATATATATATATATATATATTGTTGGAATAATATTCCTTGTTTCAAGAAACATTATTTTTTAAAAAGTGCTCAATACAAAAGTAGAGCTAATAATATTTATTCATAAATTATAACATGGATATGTTACAATATCACTACAAAAGTAGCTATTCTGTTTCAACACTTTTGTGTCTTGTCAAGTGATGTGATAGTTCTTAAATGAATGGTTAAAAGTCTGAAAACGAGCATGTCCCCTTTAATCAGTGAGGTATTATTGTATATACAATGTGGACCAATATATATATTGTATATTATTGTATATACAATGTAGATCATATATATATATATATATATATATATATATATATATATATATACTAATATATATATATATATATATTAGTCATCCACATACAAGCCTGTTTCGCTGTATCACAGCTCATCAGTGTGGCTAGACGCATCCGCTTGCTTCTGGCCGGGATCAAAACTCGACCGATTTGGTGTCAGTTGTAGTCGCTACTCCCTAAACCATCGACGCATGGATTCAGAGAAGAGAAATTTTAACGTGTTGTATATAAGCAGTGTATACACACGCCAGTCACCGAGAAAACTCAATTCCTTTCTGAAGAGTCACGCATGTGTGCGTTTGTGTGTGTATATATATATATATATATATATATATATATATACACACACACACACACACACACACACATATATATATATATATGTATATAAATCTAAGTTACGGAAATTAACGAAGATTAAAGAAATGGTTATATAAAACCGACAATTTGAAATTATTTCTTTGAATATTGTTTTTGTTTGATACTCGTATATAAGTAGATATTCTGTTTATAATCAGACAGTATATATATTTATTTTTTTCAGCATGATTTTTACGATAAATATTTGTTCGGAAAATGTGTATCATTCGACAGGATTCGAACCTGCGACGCCTATCCACATAAGGGAAACCACCAGTTGATCTAGCGCATCTTAGACCACTCGATATAAGTATGAGTGTGTGTGTGTGTGTGTGTGAGAGAGAGAGAGGGGGGGAAATTTCGTGATGTGATAAGATTTCTTTCGCCAGCAAACACGCAATATTCTATCCCAGTTTAGTTACTAATGGCCTCTGTTATAAGAAAAACATGCATGCTCATCAGTAAAAAGGGCAGCCTAAAATGCCAATTACAGGTGAGGGACTCTAAAATCAAACAGGTACGGAAATTTAAATACCTAGGAATTGTTCTAACAGAAGACGGAAAGTGAGACACTGAGATCCGAAGGCGAATTGGCATGGCGAAAGACGCATTCCAGAATTTGAGTAAAGTATTAAGAAACAGGACAATGTCCCTACAAACAAGGAGGAGAGTACTGTTTTGGTATGTGATGTCGGTTCTTCAATATGACAGTGAATGTTGGACAATATCTTCGAAGATGGAAAAACTTGACGCAGCTGAAATGTGGTTCTACAAATGATGCTGCGGATATCATGAGCAATGACGCGGTTTTGGAAAGGATGGAGACGAAAAGAAAATTACTACTGAGCATCAGGAAGAGACAACTAAAGTTCCTGGGACATGCAATGAGGAAGGAGGGCTTGGAGAACCTGTTACTAACAGGCCAGATAGAGGAAAAAGAGACAGTGGAAAGCAGCGGATAACATATTTCAATGACCTGATCTGGTGGATGATGGAACGAGGGTTTTATGTGGAAAGCCATGATCGCCTACATCCTGAAAGGACATGGCACATAAAAGAAGAAGAAGAGAAAATTGAGAAACATAACTAAATCATTGGTTTAGCACAATGTTATATTTTCAACTGTACCTTCAGTTTTTCGAAAAATCTGAAATCAGCGAGAGAGGAAACATATTCAGCACTGCTCACAAGCTGTCATTCAACAAATACCAATAAGCTTTAGCTAAATTCCGATTAAATCTTGGATGGTTTTATTTCGAAAATTACAGTTCAAACTAAATCAAAGATAAAAGCTTCTTTACATTTTTCCAGTTGTTTTACATGGTTCAAATTTTGTGACAAAGATCCAAAGGGTTTCAACTTAAATCCAAATATTAAAAAATCAGTTCCCCCTCGAAAATTAATAGAAAAAGAAACGAACCATAAATATGTATAAAGTATGCTTTCTTTTCGATCTCTAGCAAAAACATTGAAACGCTTGAAACATAAGAAGAGACAAAGTGCTTGACTCGCTCTGTCGTGTTTTGAGAATACAGAGTCTGGAAAAAATAAAAGAAATCAAAAACTGAACAGAGGATTAACATAACATTGTGGTTGCCAACTAATAAGTGATATGCACTAAATACGTTTGCTCAAGATCAAAATAAATGTTGAGAATAAGACAGTTTAAATGGTTATATTACCGGTTTCTTTATAAATGAAAATTCGACCTTTATAGACAAAGGTGAATGGGACACCACAATGTGATGCAATGATCAGCAAGATTGTCTTTGTCGCTAGAACAATTACAACCGATTTATGAGTTTGGTACTCGCTGGATGCTTCATACATTCGGCCTTGTGCTAAATCAAACTATCACCATACACAGAGTTGCCAATCAGACTTTCGATAAAATTTAGGAAATCTTTCTATTAAATAATATTTCTTTTCAGAAAAAAATGTCTAGTCTACTACTATTGTTCGTTCCAGTAATCATAAGTACTTCCACTCCAAACCATTTGTTAGATTTTGAAGTGTCTCGGTTTTAAGATTATTTTATCGTTCTTTTGCTTTGTTGTTTCTGCGGTTCAAAGTCCTCGGAAATTATAACGATAGAATAGCTGGAGGCTTGCAATGTTTGGTCTGTGCGAAAGGGGTTGTAGGATAGAAGATAACTGATGACGCACAATGTTGTGTATACGATTTTACTTTCTTTGTCAAAACTGCACAAAATGTATTGTGAAGTTTCAGCTTTTATATTGGAGCAATGTCCTATCTTGGTTTGTCCTGACTTTTTCTAAAGATAGAGCATAGTGGGAGCTGCCAGGTGATTTCCTGGAGCGTTTTAAAGAGCAGATATTTTTACCAAATGTATTCAACGATTGATTGCCTATATGAGTTCCACTCATGGCCTAGGATAAGATTTGGTTCCCACACAGGTTAAAACGAATTAGACTCACAAAGAGAAAATATTTATTGTGACTGTTAAGAATTCTGGAATTCCACTCGCTGATAATGAAGAAATACTAACTTGTTTTGCAAGATAATCTTTTGTGATCTATTCTCCCAAATAGATCGTCTAGTCGTCGGATGCAGACGAGCTATTCTCGATAACCTGCTAACATAATTTGCTATTGTTCAAACATTTCCGCTTCTTTCAGTTTCTTGTCATACAACATGATATCCTCATGTAGTGTACTTGTATCTTCTTATTCCCTTGTTAGCTACACTCGTTATTAAGATGTCGAATCACGAAACAGGAAAAAAATTTAAAATCCAGTTTAGGAACGTGGATTTCCGATGTATATATAAAAAAAACTGATTGAAAGATTGAGCCCAGCGGGGAAAATAACTTCCCTGGTCAGTCAGTTAAGTGCCATAAGTCATACACGCTTGGGCGATCATGTCTCGAAAGACACATGACTGACTGGGCAGAAAATTATCCCGCAGTAGTTTGCCATTGCTTTCTGCGGTAGACTGGTTGCCGACCAAGGCTATAGAACCCAATCTGTCCTGTTATTTAACATATAACTGGAAGGAATAGGCGGATTAATACCTTTCCCAAGGGTATTTGCGCGTAAGTGAATGCAATGAATTCAGCTGGAATTCGAACTTGACTCCCCGATTTCTCGTTCCGAGCCGATATCCAATGCACCACAACGCACATCCCTGGTATGTAGCCTCTTATATATTGGGGCAAAACTCTCCACTGTCTTAAAAGTTATTTAGGCACTTATCAACTATTATTAAAACGAAATATTTCCTTTTGACAGATATTTTAAAATAAAAATAAAATTGTGTAAAAAAATAAAAAAATAACAATACTTCAAATTGAGTCGTGAATATGCTATAATTGACAAAATCCAACATGTCACGCATTAATGTGCAATGCCCTCATACAGGAAAATCAACAAAGAAACAAATGCATGTTAATTGATACAATGATAATATTCAGTGGTTTGATTTTAAAAAATATATTTTCAGTTTCTCTCTGGAAACAAGTAATGGATCCGAACTGAAGAAATATTAATTAGAAAAAAAAATCTTAAACAATAATATTTCGTTGGTTTTCAACCAAATTTTCACAAATGAAAATTTGCAGCCTAGTCTAAAGACCATCTCTCTTTCTCTCTCTCTCTCTCTCTCTCTCTCTCTCTATATATATATATATATATATATATATATATATATACGTTGAAACGGTGCGACATGTGAACATCAATAATTTCATTTGTAGTTGGAGCCCTTAGATTAATTGGAAAAGGGTCTGACAATACTTTTGAATGGATTCTTGCTACCTCATATTCTAAAATAATATCAGTCAGTTAAGTGCCATACGTGATACACGAATTGGCTGATCATGTCCGGAAAGAGAGATGACTGACTGGGCAGAAGATTAGAATAATAATAATAAAAATTACGAAATTAATCCATTTTGGCATAAAGTGTTGCTTTTAAAATTTAGATCTTATCTAATTTAATTTATTCTCGAACAGGTTGATTTCAAATTTTCAAATTATATCTAATCTTTGAACAGGTTATTTTGAAATAGTACCGCTATAATACCATGGACAACATCCACTGGTGGGTTAAATATTATCGGTATCCTAGCTTCGTAAGAGATAAACAGAGGAATGATGACACTTAGAGACAGCAAATTCAGAGGGTGTCACTAACCAATACTACCTAACTGTATGTTCATTTTCTTCTATATGTGGCCAATCTTCAGGGCGTGTGGGATCATTACTCTACCTCTCCTGTGTATGTCTTAATAGGATTTGCTTTTTCATTATCTGTTTTTCTCCTTTTTAAGACATAAATGTTCATACGCTCGTTCGGGAAGTAACTTTCTATTATCTTTTTTCCTTCTTGATCACATATTTCAGGGTTATATCCTTATTTTATGTTTTGAAAATCTAAACGGCGCCTGTTTGATTTTAAATATAAAGATTATTTTTCTAACTTCCTTAAATCACCTCGGTTTCTAACATGCTCCATCCATGGCATTCTAATCATCCTTCTGTAGATTCAGATCTCAGGATCTCTGTTGCCTCAACTCACTGGTTTATATGTGTAGATATTATCCAGCATTCATTAGTAATATTACATAAACATTTCGTTTTCTTTTTCTTTTTGCTTAAGTTTAGGAATTTTTTTTTTAATTTAAAAATCCATCGGATTTCACTGACGCTTTTTCTCTCCTTTTTCAAAACGTTTGCAGATTTCTTTTTTTTTTTCAACTTTTTCGATTTTAGAGTCTCTAATTCTTCGTTCGTTCTCGGGAACGTTCATTTTGCTAGCAGCCATACATTCTGTGTTCTTACAATGGATGTTTAGATTTTCCATCTCATTTATGTTTACTTTCTTTTTATTTACCAGGTTTATCTTGATCTAATATTGAATCTAAATGTAAGAAAATCTTGCCCGTTACTTGCATCATGTTCATAATGATCTGGGCATCTAGTTTGTTGTTCAATAATCTTCAGTTAGGATCCGTGATAAATGTATTATCAATACTAAAAATCGTCCTGGACAATTGCACCATAATAACACTCTAATACTGATTTATCTACTCATAAATATTGACACTTTGTACAATTATTTCAAGAAAATTATACTGCTAAGTATTAAAGATGCAACAATTTAACTCATGTCATATTGCAAAATTAGAATAGTCATAAAGGAAGTAAGTTATGCATAATTGACGTCTGCAATTTATCTCAACGATTTTAAGTAAATCTCGACAAACGGAACCGATCGAATAAACTGTCACTTAACATAGTACAGGGCTAATTGAAAGCAAATTAATAGCTTATGTCCTTTTAATACAGATAAAATGTTTGATAATTAGAGAGACAGACATACAGACAGAAAAACAAACAGACAATCAGAGAGACAGAGTGAAAAAATACTTGCATTTATTCCCCTTCGAGGTAAGGAATAACCTCTAAAACATATTTAAAGCAGTTTGGTCCAACATAATAAATTAAACGATGTCATATATGATTCATGTAAATAGCGTGTACTTCTTACCTATTGTTAATCTTCATTTCTACCCGCACGGTGTGTCTCACATAACTGGTTATCTGTTACACTAGGATATAAGCAATGGATATCCCACAATGCACAACTTTTTGCACGCATATTTTTATGCATAGTTTTGTTTATAATATTTATTTTATATGAAAAACTCAAAATATTTTTTTTACATAAGTGAAAGTGCCATTTTCGTGCATAATATGTTACCAGAGATATGGAATTTTCAATTGGTACATTTACATTTTCGACTAATTAGAATCCAAATGAAAAGAAGCGCGAATGCAACTTATCCTTTCAATTGCAGATTTTCATTAAAAAATTTAAATATAGAATTTCTGCTGTCAGAGGCAAACTGCGACCAGTTTAGTCTTTCTGCATAACACGCTTAATTTCAAAAGAAAAATAACTTTTCTTAAACTTTTATGTTGTTTGGTCCTCATTTGTTCTCTCACACACAATCTCTCATACATAAATAAGGGTTAAGTAGAATGTTTATTGTTATTTTTTCATTTTCGTCAGACAATTTTTACTTAGGATTATCATAGGTGTAAAAAATATTTTGCTTTTGAAACAGGAATAGTTCATAAGTATTTTCTCTCTCAAAAAATATTTCAAATTTCAAATGAATAAATTAAAAATAAATCACACACAGCAATATGTGTTAATCACACTTGGATCAGAGATAATATTCTAAGAAAACTTCGATTTTTGATTATTAAAATATATTCTGGAAAAAATTTCTACCATTTCTAACCTATATGCTTCCGCATATGGCATTCTGTAAAGAAATAGCCGACGTACCAATTAAACATTTTAATTTTATTTAATTTGTTTATTAGTGCTATCCACTTTGTTACGAGCCATAAATCATGCGGCCCACTGATTTAAAAAGCTTACCATGCCTGATCTAAAATAATTAAATGAAAAAATATAAAATATATTTTAAGCAATGGTTATCGGAAAGGTTAATGAAATTTTAGTGTCTGCTTGAGTCGATTATTTTCTGTAAATTCCAATAATTTATTTTAATTTCGTGATTTAACGATTACACATTGTTCCACATTATATCAATCTGAAAGGGTATCTATAAATTTTCTATTAATATTTGAATCCCTTAGGTTTTTAATAAGTCTATCATATCGAAGATATATCGGAGATCATATCTTCTTTCGGACAAGCAATTTGCCTTTCGTATCTCTAGGGTAAATGTTGGTGTATAAATAAGTATATACGAGAGAAGTTATCAAGCTCTTGATAGAAATGTCGAAGATTTTGACATCATGAAAACGTTCTACAGAGTTTCACATATCGGTTTTCTTCAGAAAATAAAAATTATGATAAATCCCGATTAATTTTTGAATTGATTAAATCTTTCTTAACAAATCGTGAAATAAAGTGTCATCCTGAATGGCTGCTCTTCTACATCATTCTGTAGTAATAGAGGTGTCTCTCAGAACTCAGTGGTTGCTTCTATTGTGTTTGTATTTTTCATTAACGATATTCCGGATATCATCAGCACACAACTTGGTATTTATATTGATGGCTCAACTATTTACACCAGTCAAGATGATAATTCAGTTCTATGAGGTCAAATTGGCAGCAGATGCAAAAAAAAAAAAAGAACTCAAGAAACAAACTACAGTCATTTGTTCGCGAGGGCAAATTAAGACTTGTCAATTCAAACGTAGGGATGTGCGTTTTGGTGCAGTGGATATCGACTAGGAACGAGATATCCTGGAACAACAATTCTTTTTCTTATCCATGGATCATTTTACTCTTAATGTTTTTTGTTGATCCCTATAAACATTCGATGAAAAAAAAAACAGCTTTTTTTACTAATACATAATTATAAGTGTTGTATTATAGAAATTGATAGAGTATAGAATTGTATTCGGATGTGCGTTGTAGTACAATGTATATCGGCTAGGCACAAGAAATCGGGGAGCCGAGTTCAGATTCCAGTTGAATCCATTGCATTCACGTACGCACAAATACCGTTGGGAAAGGTATTAATCCGTCTCTTCCCTCAAGTTATGGGTTAAATAACAGGACAAATTGGGTCCTATAGCATTGGCTGGCAACCAGTCTACTGTAGAAATAAATGGCAACCTACAGTGGGATAATGTTCTGCCCAGTCAAGTTTTTTTCGAGCCATAATCGCCCAGGCGTGTATCACATATGGTACTTAAATGACTGACTGAATTTTAACGCATCAAAACGAAACTGTTTTCTATTAATTATCTTAGAAACTTCTTTCTGCATTTTATCAGCATGGTTGATGCTAACATCCAAGAGAATCACTTGCTGCGCCTTTGCAGGCTAACATGAAATGGAAAAACCCTTGAATCCATTGCTACGTCAACTGCTAAGAACGTTGTTTCATTGTGGCGTACTAGATAATTTTTATCTCCAAAAAATATATTGCTCATTTATAAGTCTACAATTCGCCCATGATTAGAATGTTGATGTCACATATGGAGAGGGGAGATAGAAAAAATCACGAAATGGTGTCATAACAACGCACTGCGACCTGTCTTAGGTCATCCCGCAGATTTGGTAGGTAATGCAACCATAGCAGAAATCGAATTATGATCAACAATGACATATAATAATAATAATTTAAAGACGTGAAAGTATTTTGGGAGAATATTTGTAGCAACCCGAAGAAGGTGGACTGAAAAGTTACAAGGCTCATTTCAACTTTTTCTATTAATAATTGCAATGTTTACGATCAAACAAACCGGCACCTGACTGTTCAAAGAAAATTTCAAACATAACTAGTTGCGACTTCTCTTGAAAATCGATCAAATTTAGTATCGTACTCTTACCAAATCCCTGCAAAAATACAAGTGTTTATCTCCAATGATATTGACACTGACATGGTTGCTACACTAGTATATTATTCTCCAACCGGGTCGTTGATTTGTATTCCAGCAAGACAATAACCCAAAACATAATGCTGAAGCAACAAAGTAGTGGCTCGAGAAGGTCAACATTAAGGTCATGGAGTGACCTAGACAGTCTCCGGTTCTGAATCCTTTAGAAAATCTTTGGAGGCAGCTAAAGCTTCATGTTGCCGAACAACAACCAAAAAAACATAAGGATTTGGCAAGTATCTGCAAAGAGAGGTGGGTCAAAATCCTCCTAGGATCAGTAAAATATTGGTAACCAGCTATAGAAAACATCTGGCTGCTGTGTTTGCCAACAAACATTTGTTTACCAAGTAAAATCTTATGTTTTGCTATGGGTTGAAATACTTATTTTTTTCTCAATAAAACAAAAATAAATATCAAAAAATTAATATAATGTTATATTGGATAACTTTTTTATATCATCGAAAATCACATTATATTCATTTTTCACATTATAATTATTATTCTCTCACTTTCAAGACGGACCAATCTTGAAAATTACAGACCGTTCATATTTTCGTAAGGTGGCAACTCATAAAATTAGCAGGGGATGAAATACTTCGTTTTCTTACTGTTTGTAGTTTATATATGTTTGACATACATTATCTTCTGTTCCTATAAAAATTAGACCTCCCTAAGGGATAAAAAACATTAATAAAAAAATTCGTAACAGTTCCGCAAACACATTCGACACGATTGCAAACATGTCATAATACAATTGTATACATTCAAATATTTCATATCTAGCACAAAAATCTAGCTTTCCACGACTTCTTAATTCTCTTCCCAACATTGACTTCCTATTTATTAGATAATCCAGTCAAACCATCTGAATTCCACAACCCAATCTTAAATGCCTGGGTATGGCAAGTGCTGGGTTGATTCTAAATTTTAAGTTTCCATATATAACTATTCCTAACAAAAATATTTTACTGCCTGATGAAGTACTAACGAGTAGTACCAAAAAAACTATATATATATTATACACGAAACACACACACACACACATATATATATATATATATATATATATATATATATATATAAATAGAACTGACGTCATAATATACCTAAGATCTTAGGACCCTTTCGGCTAACACACTATCAAAGGTGCACGTCGGGAGAATTTTTAAATGATATACAGGACACATAAATATGACTTGTAGAAGTGAAGACGGAACTCGTTTAAAACAATTTTATCACGAGAAATTAAAATATAAGTAAAGTGTAAACGTAATGTTCCACAAGAGCAATAAAATGGAAAAAGGGGACTCACAAACCCTCCAACAAACGTAACCAGCGAATAAAGTGATTATTTTGTGTGCACAGACAAAGCTGGTGGATTTTTAGTTAAACAGCCTCGAGAAAACGTAGATGATAGAACGAACGATCGCTGTGCAGAACAGAAAACTAGGTGTCTTCATACTAAGAGGCACATTCATGATTGTCGAGCAAATGTTGTCCTATGAGTCATGGACAGCTTGAGTGCTTCTTATAGGTCGTCTTTGACTACACGAACGCACATTTGTGGGCCGTGCTGCGCTACCCATGATTCGAATCTCAGATTGTTACGTCCGATGTATATCACCTCGCATCGGCATTTGAACTTGTAACCAAATGAATTTTTACGAACATATAACAACCGTTATTTACTAAGAGAAGGAAACCCAGTTCGAGTCTGAAACACAGTACGCAGCTTAACTGAAAAATAACACAACGAAACACTCACCGAAACTTTGCGTTATTAACTGACATTTTCTACCAAGCCAGAGTAATTTCAAATAAATAGGTCATCTTCAAATAAATAGGTCATCTTCAAATAAATATGTCAAAGACTGTGACCGAAGACCACTGGTTCTTTAAAATGCTTGATCTTTCTAGCAATTACACGTTTAATAACATTAAGGGGTTAACCATCACTTTCCAAATGCAACAATCCAGCGGAACAAATAATCAGGGCTCGATGAACTAGGGTCTTAATTAAACCGATTTTACGGGACTTGGGAACAAATGAACTCTAACTGGTATACCAACCAGTAAACGTGGGTTTACAAAAAACTCTTCTTATGAAAACCCCGTCCCCACGTTGTACAAGGACATCCAAAACAGGATAGCTCTATCCTTCTCAACTTCCATAGCAAACCTCATAGAAGGATGTAGCGTATTAAGTTGTACCGGAAAGCGAGTTCCACCTTCCCTTCTACATTTTTATGTGTCCTCTTTATCATTAAAAAATTCTCCCAACGCGCACTTTTGATAATGTGTTGGCCGAAAGGGTACTAAGGTCTTACGTATATCATGACATCAATTCTATTTAAATCCATTGATTTTTTCTGTGGGCACAAATCTCTTTTGTGTATATATATAGGAACACATGAAAAATTATATTAGAAAATTAATGATAGTATCTTGTGTGTCATTTTTAATAAAATCTGTATAAAAGAGAGATTGTTTCCCAAATACACAATCTATCTATCTATCTATCTATCTATCTATCTCTCTCTCTCTATATATATATATATATATTCTTTACAGGTAGCACAGTGTAATCAAGTAGTATTTTATTAGCACTCACACTCAATTTACTGTATTTCCCCATCTTTCTCTGTATATATAGAGAGAAAGAGAAAGAGAGGCAGAGAGAGTGAGAGAAAGAAAGAAAGAGAGAGAGAGGGGGGAGAGATAGAAGGATAAAACGTCTTTCTTCTGGTTCTCAAGAAATGTTGAATAATACTTTTATCTAAAAGCATTTGTCCAATTTTTCTTTTTGCTTTTGTTCGACCAACCTGTTTGTCACATCTGCAACTCTTAACATAGATGCAGCTACAGATTCAATTACTATGCGACATACCAGCTGGTTGGATAAAAAAAAAAAACTATTACTGGTAAACAACACATTGATAACGTTGGTAAATAGTATTCTGCGTGGGTGTAGTTGTGTGGGACCATATATGTGTTTTGTCTTCTAATAGGAATGTGTGTGAATACATTGATTTCACTGTGTCTCTAACTTTGTGCATATGCAACGTATACTGAAGCAATAAGAATTTATTAAGTCAAGATTTATTAAAATCAAACAACGGATTCTTGAAAAAAATTTCTTACATTTTTCTTTCTATGTATCAGTTGACGAATAGCCACATTGAATTTATACACAAAATATCTTATATTTAGAAAGACTTTTTCACTTTCACGTGTGGTGGGACATCAACTAATACGGCTCTCTCCAGATATCTTTTCTTAATTCTCTCCGGATTGCCATCTGTATAAACATAGTGTGTATGTTTGTGTGTGTGTGTGTGAGTTGGTTCCCTTTACTTTCATGTAAACTATCTGCCGCATCGGATGTGGGTTGTCGTGCAGTAGATATCGGCTCGGAACGAGAAGTTGGGGAAACTAGTTCGAATTCCAGTTGAATCCATTGCATTCACTTACGCACAAATACCCTTGGGAAATGTATTAATCCGTCTTTAGTTATGGTTTAAATAGCAGGACAGATTGGGTTCTATAGCCTTAGCTGGCAACCAGTCTACCGCAGAAAGTAATGGCAAACTACTGCGGGATAATCTTCTGCCCAGTCAGTCATGTATCGAAAGAGACATGATCGCCCAAGCGTGTTTCACGTATGGTACTTGACTGATCTGCCGCATAAGACAAATCTATAATCTACTCTGTTATTTACACCAAAACTGGCTTACGGCTATATCACGTTGAATACACCGGTTCTTGATCGATCACCGAAGTTAAGCAACGTTGAGCCTGGTCAGTACTTAGATGGGTGACCGCTTGGGAATACCAGGTGCTGTAAGTGTATAGTGATGAATGTGCGTTGTGGTGCAGTGGATATCGTCTAAGAAAGAGAATTCGGTGGGCCGAGTTCGAATTCCAGTTGAATACTCTGCATTCACTTAAGCACTGGTACCCTTGGGAATGGTATTAATCCGTCTCTTTCCTCCAGGTATGGGTCAAATAACAAGGGTAGGACTTGGGGACCATGCCCTTAAAAAAACAAATCCCAATGAATCTTGATACTCGAAAAGAAAAAGAGTCAGCTAGCACGGTCGTTGTCTAATCAGCTCACTAAGTGTTGCCACCTTACACGGACGTGTACTACTGTATCTACCGAGAATAAGCGTATTATTTACTTATATCTGTGTATTGTCATTCCTCCCCGATACAACAATTTTCTACGAAAATTTTTATGACAACAGCTCTGACGAGCGGTTTTACCTGGTTACTAAATGAATTTAAGCGTTCTACTAGATGAGTATTTAAATACTTCTATCGACTTGAATACCTTATATCTTTTACGCTTTTCGTAATAACCCCTGTACAGAGTTTTTTTTTTCTCTCACTAGCCCTCTGCGCCTTAGTAGGTGTCACATCTTGCTTGGGGTGAAATTAAAACAAAAACAATTACGTATAATACAAATTATATATATATATATATATATATATATATATATATATTAAAAACAGAAATAGGGGTAGTTCTAAAGTGAAAAATTGGTATAGAAGAAAAAGTTATTATTGCTTTTATTGTAATTATTACTTGCTTTTTGTGTGATACATTAATTGTCCATGATGGTATTTGTGTCGCTACATTTGTTTCGAATCTAAAGTTGTCTCTCCTCAGCCGAATAAACTTGTGACTTTACATCTCGCCATCCGTCTGCATTCTGATGGCCAAGGTATAAATAGATAAGTCAAGTGATAAGTACGTGTGTATGTGTGTGTGTTTTTGTTATTTTTTTTTTTTTTTTTACACTCGCACGTTAATTTTCTTCTTTCGCCTTTGTTGACCGTTGACCGTAAAATTTTGTTCACTGACTTGCGAAATTTGATTTCATCTTTATATTCAAAATTGTTTTTCAGGGTTTTGTATTCAACTCTACTCTACGGGTCATCTAGTTCTTTTTATTGTTTTTTGGGTAATTTTTTAATTTAGCGTTTGTTTGTGTGTGTTTGTGTGGGTTTGCGTTTCCTCTATGTTCATGATATAAAATGGTATCTACACAATTAAACAAAACTAGTGTTATTAAGAAGCACCCCCGCAGTTTAATCATGTCAGAGGTAATAGTTAACTAGAAAAAATATACTGCAGCATTAATAAAATCAATTTCATGCACACATTCTTCAATAAATTACACTCTAATTCACATAACTTTTGACCAAATAACAATTAGAAAAAGACAACCTCTGAACTAAAGTAATCCCAGAGTTACCAGAAAACTGCAACGCCTGTCACCTAAATGAGAAGAAGGAGAATCGACTAAAGATAAAATGTAGACAAAAATAAAAGGCCGATGACCATCCATACCATGGTTAAGTAAATTCAGCGGATTAAACCAAAATAAAAACGGCACACACTAAACTACACTGGAAAAATGTTTAATCAAGCGACTAATATCATTAATTTCAGATCATGTTCGAATTCCATTTTGAACTGGTTCCTCTCAAGCGAAACACACGCAAAGTATTCATCCGCCTTTCACCGAATGTTATTGAACGCAGTTGCCTTTTTTTCCGCTTTAGTCTTGACTTTAAACTGGTACTTCAAAACAAACTTATTTGAGATTAAAGATTCTCACCTCGTTCGGATGCGTCACGCAAATCACGACTCTCATAATACTAAGTAATTAGTTGAACATATAATGTTCATTCTTCTTCAGCCGCGGTAAAACATTGCTACAGATAAAATTGGCCTCAAAGACAAAAAGAAAATATACATTCTGCCGAGGATGATTACCCTGTAACTTCAGTCAATTCGTACAACGAGCGTACGCCGCTACAGTGAAGGATACGCCCGAATGACTACACCGACCAACTGAAGACCGCACACTTTCGCGTATCTGCTACGCCTGCTCCACAGCTTACTGGCCACACTTAGAGCCTTCTGCAACCAATGCAACAGTGAACTGATATACCCATTCGACAATCATCTCTAAAAGTATGTTGCGCGACACCACTTCCCGCACTAAGACACGATATAGTACCTTAGAAGAAAACAGTCGGATGTTGGACGATATGAAAAGAATTTACATAAAATAAATAGACAAAACTTTTCTATATATTTTAATGAAACATACATTATTATGGTTGTGCGTTGTGGTGCATTGGATATCGGCTCGGAACGAGAAATCGGGGAGCCAATTTCGAATTCCAGCCGAATTCATTGCATTCACTTACGCGCAAATACCCTTCGGAAAGGTATTAATCCGTCTTTTCCTCCCAGTTATGGGTTAAATAACAGGAGAGATTGGGTTCTATAGCCTTGGTCGGCAACCAGTTTAAGGCAGAAAGCAATGACAACTTACTGCGGGATAATCTTCTGCCCAGTCAGTCATGTCTATTTCGAGACACGGTCGCCCAAGCGTGTATCACGTATGGCACTTAACTGACTGACATCTATATATATACATTGATATGTCAAATCTATCACTGATATTGACCGCTGTCGTTCCTGTATTTAAGAATTGTGGTGAACCCTCGGACCCATTCAACTATCGTCCTATCAGTCTTCTACCGATATTCGGGAAAGTATTCGAGGCCATAATCAATGCTGAAATAGTCCAACATCTTGCTGCCCACAAACTCTTCTCTGACAGGCAATATGGCTTCCGCTTTGCTAGGTCCACGGCCGACTTGCTTGATGAGTCTGACGAGGCTCGCGCGGTTGCTCTGGACATCTCGAAGGCTTTTGATAGGGTGTGGTACTCTGGCCTCCTATGCAAGTTACGAGGTTACGGTATTACCGGACGCATGCTTGACCTAATACAATTCTTTTTAAATGACCGCAAAATGATGGTCGTTTTGAATGGGCACGAATGCTGGTGTCCCGCAGGGCTCTATCCTGGGCCGGACGATCTTCCTTATTTTCATCAACGACCTCCCAGTTCCCAAGTAGGCATCTACGCAGACGACACCACAATATACTCTCGCACCAGTAAGAAACCTGTCGTGGCGGACAGACATAATCTCACTGCTGACCTTGAACGGGATCTACACTCTGTGGTGAATTGGGGCAAGAAGTGGCTTGTCAAGCTGTTGTCTGTCAACCATTACAGGCAACCTCTCCTGCCTCCCATAAGCATGGACCAAGCGATTCTCCCTGAGAGCAACACACTACGCCTCCTCGGCCTTACCCTGTCCTCAGACCTCAAATGGAATCACTATATTGAATCCATAGCAAAATCTACTGCTAAGAAGGTTGGGTCACCATGCCGATCCAGGATGTCTTTTTCCGCCTGAATCCATCCTGCATATATACAAGTCAACCATCCGTCCGTGCATGGAGTACTGCTGCCATTTATGGTCAGGCGCCCCCGCCGTTTTCCTCAGTGTTCTCGACATGCTCCAAAGGAGAGTCTGTAATGTGATAGGTACTAATCTGGCGGCTAGACTGCAGCCACTCCCCTACCGTCGAAATGTGGCCTCCCTTTGTCTGTTCTATAAATACTTTCATGGCTTCTGCTCGGACGAACTCGGACGAACTTAAGTCACTGGTGCCTCCTCAACAGGTGTTTACTCGTGCAACAAGATTGGCAACTGGGTCCCACCCATTCACAGTTAGGTTAGCCAAATGCAGACGACAATTCTACTCCTGCAGCTTCTTCTCTCGCACTTCCCGCCTGTGGAACTCGCTCCCATATTCTTGCTTTCTTCACGGCTACAACCTCCAGAAATTTAAATGCAATATCAATACTCATCTATTAACCACTGGACTCTAGCTCTCTCCCCAACCCCGTATATACTTCCATTTCTCTCCACCTATGTATCTGTCATCGCACCTGCATTCTCAGCTTTCTATTGCTCCTTTCTAACTAGTTTGTACTCCTCTCTCTTTTCTAATTAATCTTTTTACAGTTATGTAGCCCCCAGCTCATCAGTGGCATTTCTGCCTTGCTCGGTGTGAAATGATTAAATATATATATATATATATATATATATATATATATATATATATATATATATTAATCATCAACATACAAGCTCGTTTTGCTGTATCACAGCTCATCAGTGTGGTTAGACATATCCACTTGCTTCTGGCCATGATCGAAACTCGACCGATTTGGTGTCAGTCGGAGTCTCTACTCCCTAAGTCATCGGTATGTATGTATATAATTATATATATATATATATATATATATATATATTTAATTATATACATACACTTTTCGCGCGCACACACACACACACACACACATATATATATATATATATATATATATATATATATATATATATATATACGTCGATAAATAAAGGCAGTTTCTAGTCCGTAAAACAAGGAGATATATAATTAGCAGGCGTAGCTGGCCGCGTCTGGATGGGGAAAGAGTTCACCGTCCCCCATAAGATGAAGTTGAAATAACTGATAATAAACACCATTAAAAACTACGTATACTTAAGTAATCAGCGCATATGCTAAGCCACACAAATTTTCACACGCATAGAAATGAATACAATATAGGAAGCAGTTGTACAGAGTGCTAGAAAAAATCATTAGCTTCAAAGATTGCAATATGAGCTCTGGCAAAAAAATATTACTGAGTCATTAAGTTTAAAAATCTCAAACATTCATACACTGACGTCTTCAAGGGAACATGACCCAGTGGATGTAAGCGTTATTTAGTTCATTACCTGGTAGAAGCAGTGGCGAACAAATAATTTATGGAAATTAATGAAAGGGAGATAACTACATGACATCTGGATTTGGCAGCGCACATAGAATAAGAATGATATATCCTAATGATCGAAATAAAGGGTTCGGTTCAAAATTTTACCACCTGAAATAGGTTGGAGAGTACAACGTCCGAAGCTTTGTAAACAGGACAACAAAGATGAGCACAAGAGTCCTAACAATGTAAATAAGGTAAATACTACATCATCTTAGAAGTAAAAATAAATAATAAAGATAAGTACTACCAATTTTTTTCCGAATTTATTGTTTTATATCATCTGCAAATTTGGCAAAGTTCGTCTCTATTTTATTAAATTTATCGATGACATTAAAAAGTAACTCTGACGTTTTTCTTTCTTAATTTTCGGAATTTTCTTATTTAAAGTGTTAAATATTTTGTCAGCTATTCTGATGATCGCACCAACATTTTTGGGTTATATATATATATATATACATATATATATATATATATATATATATATATATATATATATATTACTGCATATTGCAAATTACTGCTAATTCGTCTCTACGGTTGAATAAATCGTTGCTGTTAGGGTACTGCAGAATGTGTAGTTTTTCACTTAGACATAAAAGGCAGATGTCATTAAGTGAGTTGCAAGTTCTAGTTTTTTTCTAGGATTTTCTTTTTTACTTTGGGTTTCTGTTTTGAATCTTTTAGCTTCCAAAAGTATGTGGAAAAGGATGTTCAAATAATGTTCAAGGAAGATATAACGCTGAAAGGTAAAAAGCTTGGTAGTATGATAAATGTTCATAATCAAGTAGCCGTTTCTAAGGTCACTTGGTCAGCAAGTTGGTTTGTGGAATGCCTTAGAAAAGGTCAGTTAGTACTTCGAGAACAAGGGAGGAAGAAAGAGGCGAACCTAGGTCAACGAAGAAACTATTTACACTCCTCTCCTTTGTCTGTGCCTGTCTGTCTGGGTGCCTTTTGTCACGGCTTTTATATTTTTCTTCTGGATCAAAACGCTGGTCGTTTCGAATTTAATCCTTGTATTTGGTTCCGGGCTTCTCATTGGCTGGTAAATAAAAATGGTAATTTGATATTGGAGAAATTTTTATTTTTCAACCGGAACATCTGCGCGGAGCCACTTGCGTACGACGACATTTCATTACCTTTCTGGTCAGCATAGAGCCAACATCCAGTCGGTGGTATCACCACAATCTTAATCCACAAAATTGTCTATATTATTTAATGAAACCTGTATTAATGAAAAAATGCTGCCAAAATACACACACTATATATATATATATATATATATATATATATATATATTTATAATTATTATTATTACTTTAGAACATGTGCAAACTACAAACTACTAAAAAATTGTATACTTTTTCTGTTTGAGTATGTGGCTTCATCACTTTTTTTAAATGCCAGAAGGTATAACATGAAACAATGTAACCGATATCTACATCTGACTGCAATTCATTTCCAGGCAAAACTTAAAATTTTTCTCGTTTCTATTGTCCCTCCGCTATCTTCCCTCTGTATATTTTCTTACTTATTTCTCCTCTATTTTCCCTTCACTTTCTACTCTCTCTGTATCTCTCTTTTACCTATTTCATGATGTAAAAGTTTACTTTAAAAGCACTTCTAACAGGTGGAAAAGAATATTTAACAACTACATGTTGTCTTTCATCAAAAGTACTGCATTATCCATACATTACTGGAAACTAAAAGCAACTGCAAGAACACAATTATGACCCGAAAAATCCAAACATTAGACTGGAAAAAGAGAAAAACATATCTGTGCTTTTTAGAAAAATTTATCATTTAAGACTATATCAATAATCCAAATTTGCGTCATAAAAAAGTGATTCAATGACCACATGCTGTCAGAGAAAAAGTACTTACGTAAATTCTTAGACGCAGATTGATATATATCACTCTTAACGTTTGCATCTTTCTTTCTTTCTTTCTATATTTATTTATTTTTCTCACAATATTACTCTTAACAATTATGAATTAAACCCCTTTTATTTTTCCTCTTCACATGGTTTAATTTTTAATTCTTAATTCTATATTTTAGTACTTAATTTTTCTTTTCAATTTTTTTCATTTTTATTTTATATATTTTATTTAAAATTTAAAAATTGTTTATTTCCAACATTTCTTATTTACATGTAATATTTGAGTATTTAAATTTTTGAAAATTTTACGACCCATTGATGTCTTCATCATGCATTTTATTATTTTATATTTATTATTATTGTTAAAGCTATTACGTAAATTCTGGAAATTTTAGTTCAAATTTTAGATTTAAAATTTTTGTCTTCATATAAACGTAGAATATTAAAGTTTTTAATCTTGTTATTAAAAAGCAGTAAATTTATAAGATTTAATTCCCATGAACATCGAGTAAAACTTAAATTAAAATCTATTAAAATGTCATTTTGAAATATGCACCTGAGGATTACATAACTCATGAAACTCATAGCTGTGCCATAGATGTAGGGTAATATGTATATTTATTAATATATACATATATTCATTAATATATATATATATATATATATATATATATATATAATGCTTTATTCATACATTGAACACTGTTTTATTAACACTTGTTAATAATACTATAAACGTGTATATTTTTAAGTTACGTCATATGTACGTAACTGTATATATATGTTTATATATATAGATTGATAGAAATATATATATATTTATATATGTATATATATATATTTATATATATATATACATACATACATACATACATACATACATACATATATATATATGTGTGTAGAGAGAGAGAATAGCGATGAATCAATTTATATATATCAGAAATAGTTTTGACGGAAAGATATGACAAAGTTGGAAAAGGTTTTCTTTTGACGCGTTTCGTTCTTTAAGACATAATCGGAATTGGTTAGTTTACATTGATGGGAAACACATTCTCACGAATGAGAATCACTGGGAATTTTAAAGTAAAAAAAAAAGAAAACAGAATCTATATAAAAGTGTCTAGATTAAACATCCCAAACTCATTTTGAAATATATTCCAAATTTAAAATACCTAGCGTCTTTCGTTCGTGAGCATGCGTAGTTGCATCAACATAAAATATTTCGAAATGTACGCTCTTTAAAAAGAACAAACTTTTTTTATAATCGTATCACACCGAGCAATGCGGTAATGTCACTGATATGGAGGCGGCTACATAAGCGTAAAAAGATTAATTAGAAGAGAGTGAAGAGGAAGACGAACCAGTTAGAAAGGAGCAATAGAAAGATGAGAATGCAGGTGTGATGACAGTTCAAACGTGGAGAGAAAAGAAAGTATATACGGGTTGGGGAAGAACTAGAGTCAGGTGGTTAATAGATGAGTATTGACATTGCATTTAAATTCCTGGAGGTTGTAGACGTCAGGAAAGCAAGAATATGGGAGCGAGTTCAACAGGCGGGAAGTTCGAGAGAAGAAGCTGCAGAAGTAGAATTGTCGTAGAGAGGGTAAGGCCGAGGAGGCGCAGTGTATTGCTCTCAGGGAGAATCACTTGGTCCATGCTTATCGGAGGCAGGATAGGTTGCCTGTGATGATTGACAGACAACAGCTTTGTCTTAGACGCATTGAAATTGACAAGCCACTTCTTGCCCCAATTCACCACAGAGTATAGATCCCGTTCAACGTCAGCAGCGAGATTATGTTTGTCTACCACGACGGGTTTCTTACTGGTGCGTGAGTAAATTGTGGTGTCATCAGCGTATATTCCTACTTAGCACTTGATCTCATCTGGGAGGTCATTGATGAAAATAAGGAAGAGCGTCGTGCCCAGGATAGAGCCCTATGGGACACCAGCATTTGTGCTGTAGGATGAAGAGGCATGCCCATTCAAAACGACCATCATTTTGCGGTTATTGAAAAAAGATTGGATTAGATCAAGCATGCATCCGGTAATACCGTAACCCCGTAACTTGCATAGGAGGCCAGAGTGCCAAACCCTGTCACAAGCATTGGAGATGTCCAGAGCAACAGCACGAACCTCGCCTGACTCATCAAGGGCCTGGAGCATGTACTCTGTAACGGTTGTTAGCATGTCGGCCGTGGACCTGGCAAAGCGGAAGCCATACTGCCTGTCAGAATAGAGTTTATGGGCAGTGAGATGTTGAACTATTTCAGCATTAATTATGGCCTCTAACACTTTCCCGAATATCGGTAGAAGACTGATACGGCAACAGTTGAATGGGTCCGAGGGTTCACCACAATTCTTAAATACAGGAACGACTGAAGAGAACTTCCAGCATGCAGGAAAACAGGAAGCAGAAAGGCAGTAGTTATACAGTTTAGAGAGGACAGGGGAGAGTTCAGGATCACACCTCTTAAGGACTATCACCGGGATTCCATCACCACCGCTCAACTTATGGGGGTCAAGTTTTGAAATTACTCGGGATGCTATTGTCTGGGTAATATATACGTCGTACAGTTTGGCCTCAGTTCTAATAGGGAAGTCGGGTGAGGGTACTCCAGATGAGTCAAATGTGGAGTTGGATGAGAATCTGCGAGCAAAATACTCAGCTTTGTCCGTAGATGACTTGAGAACCTCAAATTCATTGATTAAAGGAGGTATTGAGGATTTGCTATTGTTCAGCACCCGTTTGCATAACCGCCAATAGTTACCGGAGCCGAACTTGCAGTCAGCTATTATAGATTATAAAGTTACAGTCAAATATGAAGCTAAAATAATTACAGCGGAAACATTACACCAGTGAAAATATGTGAAAAGTGCTTTGGACGATAATTTTGGTAATTTTTTACATTTCTTCTCTTCAAAAAACCAGAGAATATGAAAATGCTGAAAAAATGAATAAAAATGAATAAAATCTTCGTTTTCTGCCGTATTCAATGAATGAAGCTTGAAAGAAATGCTGCTGCCTACGTATATATATATATATATATATATATATATGTGTGTGTGTGTGTGTGTGTGTGTGTCCACATACGTGTATAGTTATTCTTATTTTATCTTCCACTAACAAGCTGCATCGTAGGCAAGTAAGAAAAATTAATGTATTTCTGTCTCTTTTGATTTGAGATTCAGTGGTGGAAAATAATCCTTATATATCTCTATGTATAATTTACTTCACCCACAGATGAGAAATGCAAAGTTACTAATTGAATAGCAAGTACAATTATGCCTTTCATCGACAATTTGGTTCTTAGCTGACAGAAGAGATGGAGAAGAGGAGGCATCAAATCAGTGTTTCTTTTTTAATTAAAAAAAATCCTGTTCTTATGTTTGACTTAAAGTAATTCGTAATAAAAATAGAGTAAAAGAAAGAATACATGGAAAAATAGCGCAGTCAAAATAAGTATTTGCTCCAGCAAAAATCCGTAAAAAAAGTAACGTCGAATTAGACAGATATTCAAAAGAATCTGGTAAACATTTACAAAAATTGCATACAAAAATGGATGAAAAGAATGAAGAAATTTAAACATTTAGACACGATAAAATAACAACGAGTGTGATTCATGGTCTGAAATAGTTGCTTTTATATCATGATAGCAAGACTATGATGTTCGAATGAAATTAAATAAAATTTTCTAATGCTGATTTTCAAGGCACATAGTTTCTTCTGCACTTTAATATATATATATATATAAGTGTGTTTGAAAAATTGAGTTTATTATGTATAAAACATTTATTACATATAAACAATTGTACTTAAATTTTAGTAGACGCTCCGTTATTTATTAAAATACTCTTTAACAAATAAATTGAGCATTTGCCCAAATACGAGAATCCACTAACGTTTAAGAAATAAAAATATCTTGGTTTAATAAATAAACATTTATGTCTTGCTCATATATATATATATATATATATATATATATATATGAGCAAGACATAAATGTTTATTTATTAAACCAAGATATTTTTATTTATATATATATATATATATATATATATATATATATGTTAAACAACGTTGAGCCAGGTCAGTACTTAGATGGGAGACCGCTTGGGAATACCAGGTGCTGTGAGCATTTATTGACAGATATGCGTCCTGGTGCGGTGGATGTCGGCTTGGAAAGGGAAATCGGTGAGCCGAGTTGCAATTCCAGTCGAACACTCTGCATTCACTTACGCACTGGTACCCTTGGGAAAGGTATTAATCCGTCCTTTTCCTCCAGTTCTGGGTTAAATAACTGTGGTCTGCTATTCTGCGATCTGTGGCGAACTTCTGCACTGATTGTTTGTTAACAGCAGTTCCAAAAAGTTCGAAGGCTTCACTATTGTAAACAATTCTCTGTGTGGCAGTTTAACTGAGTTAGACACTGATACGTCGAAATCGACGGGAGAGTCCATTTCGCACTAATGCGTGTCCAGACAGCATATAACGACTTTTCTTTTACATTTAGGTACGGGTTAAATAGCAGGATATACTATGTTCAGATGAGGAGAGAAATTTTTATCTGGTAAATTACGCAAATTAAATATAAAGAAAACGATGACTACCCACTTTTGAATGGGCAACCCATTGCAAAAGAAAACACAAAAATGTTATCAGTATTTGTGCATAATGTCTTGGTTTGTGTAAAATAACGCTGCGGGTCATTCATGATTTCCAGTGAAAATGATAGAATTTGGAATTGTATTTGTGGGTGATGCCATTGAAGACAAAACACTGATGTTGGACTGGCAGATATTGTTTTGACTAGCGGGCGACAAAGGTGTCAGCACTGGGGATGAGAAAAAAGGCACAGGAAGTCTCAGGTGTCAGGATGTAATTATATAAGAGGGTTAGTTTTACAGTTTGAGAGTTGGCTTTAACAGTTGCAAACAGAAGTTAGAGAGAGAAGGGCAAGTCAATGTGTGTGTAAACCCACCAAATTAGATCCACCCGCCCAAAATACGGCTATGTTACCACTTTGTTAAAAAGAACAGAAGAAAAGCGAATAAAATATAATTGTATAGTTTTAATTAGATACACGCGTTGATGTGTGTCGATTTCATCAGTTGTGAAAAAGCAAGTCATTATTATTCCCCTTGGGTCCAGTTTATTTAGTCATTATCTGTGTAAAAAGGTGATAAACGTTAGGTTTGAGCAGATTCTCGCCGAATGTATTGTTTGAAATTGTTTCTTCGGCGAAGAAGCCGAAGAAAATTAAACCAGAAGCAGTATAAAATAATTTCATTATCATATATATTATTTGGTTGAATTTTTTTTTATTTTAGATGCGATAACAAGGGAATAGATTTCCTGAAATTTTTTATGCAAGCCTTGAAGTGGGTATCAGAATGCTGAAAAAATAAAATAAATTACGAATATTGAAGTAAATCAAGTCATATGGATCGTCGATTACTATTAATTGACTGCCGAAATCTAAATATATTTAAGGAACATTTTTATTTAAATTTTACTGTAATAATGGTGTTACTAATTAACACATATCTGGAGGGAGGAGAAACGGATAAATACATTTCAACCAAAAAAATATCTAATGTACTTCAAAAAACAGGTTCAACCTTTTTCAAAGTGGGTGCTTTTTGCTAGAAATTAAAAACGAGAAATTAATTATAATCAGGTTTTGATAATTACGCGTTAAAATGCAGAGTAGGAAGAATTTGCACCTGTCTTTTTAAAGGGCGCTATGAAAATGAGATGGATCTACTTTTGTATTTATTTCTAAGATGAGTAATTTTCAGGAATCTTGAAATTGTTTCGAACTTTTGTTCTCATCTTAGTTGATATAGGCGTTATAAGAGACACAACCTTTCGACCAAGTACCCTCTGATCATCTTCAGATGCTCATAGATTGGCTGGTGTGACGAACCAGATTCCAACATGAAAGAACAATAATTAATTTCAGAGGTTATTTCGCAATAATCAACAAGATACTCCACATCAGTCAGTCTATGGACATCTGATCATGATCAGCGGGTACTTGGTCAAAACGTTGTGTCTATTATAACACCTATATCAATCAAGATGAGAACAAAAGTTTGAAATAATTCCAAGATTATTGAATCTACCTTTGTCCTTCAGTATATCCCCATTGTAGTATATATCAATGACTATATCGAATCCATTGGTAAATCCGCTGCTATGAAAGACGGTTCTCTGTGTAGGGCCCGGAGGTTTTTTCCGTCTGAATCTATCCTGCACATTTATAAATCTACCATCCGCCCGTGCATTGAATACTGTTGCCCTATCTGGTCGGGTGTCCCTGCTATTCTCCTTGGGCTTCTAGACAAGGTACAGCGGAGGGTCTGTAATGTGATCGATACCGACTTAGCAGGCCGCCTGCAGACTCTCTCTCACCGGCGCGACGTGGCTTCCCTGTGTCTCTTCTATAAATCCTTCACGGCTCCTATTCTGATGAACTTAGATCACTGGTGCCCCCTAGGTTCGGATTTGCACGAGATACTAGATTAGCAACTAGATCCCACTCTTTTACAGTGAAACCGATAAAATGCAACCGCAACTTCTACTCCAATAGTTTCTTTTCTCGCACTTCCCGACTGTGGAATTCTCTTCCACATGACTGCTTCCCCGACGGCTACAATCTCCAGGAGTCTAAATGTAAGGTCAATAGACACCTCCTAACAAACTAAGTTCCATTCTTTCAAACACTCTTCCCACCCACCCAACTATCTATCACCCCCCCTTTTGAGATTTCCTATATCTAACCACTCTTCCTATTTACCTCCCCTTATGTAGCCCCAAGCGCAATAGTGGCAATTAATTTCAGAGATTATTTCAGAGGTTATTTTGCAGTGATCAACAAGACACTCCACATCAGTCAGTCTATGTACACCTGATGATGACCAAAGGGCACTTGGTCAAAACGTTGTGTCTATCATAACACCTATATCAACCAAGATGAGAAAGTTTGAAATTATTCCAAGATTATTGAATCTACTTTTGTCTTTCAGTATATCCCCATTGTTGTATATATCAATGACTATATCGAATCCATTGCTAAATCCGCTGCTATGAAAGTCGGTTCTCTGTGCAGTCCATAGACTGACTGATGTGGAGTATCTTGTTGATCATTGCGAAATAACCTCTTGCTTGGGGTGAAATGATTAAAAAATCACTTAATATTTCAGTATTTTTTAAAGACTGTCAGTATTTATACTTTGATAGGTTTCTGCTGATTAGTTTATTTATTATTAGTTTTAAATTTTTTGCTGGTGCTGATTTCACTCCAGACTTTAATATTTCTGGTTAAATGTTTTTTCAAACACAGTTTTTCTTCTATCGTCCTGGATGTGTTCTTCTATGTATTTCTTCAATTGTTGAAATATTTTTTGCTCCTCTCGTATCAATGTTCCCTCTTTTGATTTTATGCATCCTCTGATGAGCAGAAAGGTTTTTTTATCCGGTTTCTATTTAATTTTTATTCATATCTGCCTAATCATTTTTATAATCTTTTTTACTCCAAGCAAGGGAGGACCGACACGCATGCGCAGAGGCTTACAGTGAAAGTAAATACAAGGTACAGGTGTAACATAAGTATAATAAATAATAATTTAATATAAGATAGCCTCTTTTTTCATTGGCTTATATCCTCATTGAATAAACAATTATATCCATCCTAATGAATACTAACGCTAAATCGGAACGATAATTAAAGAACCGAGTTCGAAATCAAACTGAATTCTTTGCATTCCATTACCCTAGCAAATTATATTAATCTATTTCTTCTCCCTCTGACTGTGGGTTAAATAGCATGACATATTGTGTTTTATAGTCTTGGTTGGCAACCAGTCTATCGCAAAATGTAATGGCAACTTAGTGCGAGAAAATATTCTATCCAGTCAGTCACATTTCTTTCGAAACATAATCGCCCAAGCGAGCATCATATATAGCACTAAAACACATAGACTGACAGTAGTATTAATAATTTAATAAAAGGGGTCTGACTTTCCAACTTGGTGTCAGAAATTGTCTCCTGAGATAAACTTAATACCTCAAAATATTTTATATTAATTGGATTTTCTTATTTTTATCTTTTTACGATGATGTCGTGTGTTTATTAGCTGAGATTTTAAAACAACAACAGTTGTTGTTTACAGTACAAACAATTTTGAAAATAATTACTGATACAAAAAATCAGTATTACATGGTTACATTTATTACACATATTACAAAACAGTTTACAAGTCTTTGAAAAATATTTCCTGACATATCATTTATTTAATTTTAATGTGATTATTGTGAAATAAATGCGAAGTTGTACATCTGATATAAATTCTCTTCATTAGTGGAAGAAAAAATAGGCCAGCATGCTACGAGGTTCTACCATTTACTACTGGGCACAACATCCTGGAGGAAGTCTATGACTATATATATAGATCGATAGATAGGTGTAAAGAAACAAAACACAGACTATAGATTTGATAAATATGCGTACAGTGGTGATAATTAAAGTGCGAAGAATGAATTCCAAGAAAATCTTACAACAAAAAGTAATTATTTAAATAAGATAATATCGTCCATATTTGGCTTAGATCTGCTTTCAATAAGTAATTATTCTATTCAAACCAATTACAGGTAACGGAGATAAGTAGGAAAAAGAAATTGAACATGTTTATTGCGCATTGCACCACGCGAAAGCACAATGGAAAAATCCTACTTCGTCATGCTAATCTTGAATGCCAAAGTAGGTAAGAAGCAAGACAGTTGACGAAATTGTACTTGGGACACGTAATTAACATGGCGAAAAACGAACTGATGCCAGCCAATACCTGGTTTCAAGAAAAGTGACAACTTTTATGGACATGCAGAATCGAAAGAGAAAAAAAGATAACTGATTATAGGATCCAGCAATTCATTTTTCCACATTAACATATACCCAAGCGCTGATTGCAGTACCAGTGTTCTTTTAATGACATGTAATCTTAGAATGAAAAGGCGCAACTTGAAGAGGGTCAAAATAGCATCCAAACTTCATACTTTCCTGAACAATTTGAATTGCATAATGACAACTTTAACAGCAGATGAAATACTTAAAATAATAAGGAAATTTTAAAATGAGACACATTAAGATAAACTTTAGTTACCTCATTAAACGAGATCATCCGAAAAATATAGACAAGGAAAAAAGAAACTGGATGGCAGATGAGATTCCTGATTTGATTAAAGGAAAACATTAAATAATATCTATTGTGGGTTCCGGGAGAGGAAGCGCACAAAATAATGAACAACAAAAACAGATATTGGGATAGAAATGTAGGTTATATTGAACGTAATATACAAACTTGAACGCATGTTAGTAAATCCAGGAATAGTATTAATAAGAAATAAATATATACGAGTCTTGAAGTGAAGTCGTTGGAAGATAGTATATCCGTGTATATTATTCTAGCTGAGTGGAGCTCAGAGCTATTCTGACTTCTGGTGCGGTAATCTCTGGGTAACTTCGGTATCTCTCGGTAACTTAGTTCCAGTATTCTCCGATAACTATTATAACTCTATCGCAGCTCCCGTATCTTACTATGGCAAGAGGATATGTATACTCCAGCCGAGTCTATTATCATATACAAAGGGGAGATACCATAACAATATTAAAGCACGGGATATAGAAATTTACACAAATTAATTTTAAGTCAAAAAAACAATTGCTCAATAAAAAGTGTGTAGAATTAAAAAGCAGTTTAAAAATCCATTTTATACATTTATAAATCTACCATTTGTCAGTGCATTGAATATTGAGGTCATATCTGGTCGAATGATCGTGGTATTTATTTTGAGGTTCTCGATAAAATCCAAAAGCAAGATATGCACTGCAATCGATCCTAACTTGATATCTAGTGTTCAGTCACTTTCCCAGTGACTTACATAGCTTCCCACTGAGTTGTCTACATGTATTTTCATAGTAACCGCTCCGACGAGCTTATTTTCCTGGTTCCCCGATCACGCGTATTTACATCGTGCTACTTGAGTCGCATAAAGATCTCACCATGTTGATGTCAAAATAGTTAAACTTAACCGCCTCTTTTGCTCTAACAGTTTACTTTCTCGTACGTTTTATTTGTAAAATTCCTTTCCGTTTGTGAAACTCCCTTCCATTTGCTCACTTTCTTGGTAGCTACAATCTCCAAAAATGTAAACGCAACGTCAATTGCTATCTTTTATCGTCCTATTTCCCATTCATTTCTTATCTTTATTCCATATTCCCTGTGTAACCCGTAATTGCCCTGCTCGAAATACTTATGTAACACGTAATTGCCTTGTTTAAGATACCTATAATATTGCATGAAAAAAAAATGTAATCCTAAGTTTAATACGACGGAGCGAAAGAAATTATTACTAGTAGTATTGTTGATCTTTTAGTTTGTTGTCAATCGCAATATGAGTCGAGTTTCAAAAATAAATTTGTTACAAAACTTGTAAAATCTGAAAAAAAAACTAGCTGAAAATCAAAGAGAGTAGAAAGGAAAAACATATTTTTGCATTGTTTATCCGAAAGTTAATCAAAAGCCTTGGTTTTTTTTGGCCGGTGGAAGTGAAAAATAGCGGTGGTCAAAACAAGACTGTCAAAACATTTGATGGGGTTAGGGTAAAGTCAGATCCTTAGTTTCTGAATTTGGTGAGAAAGGATTTTAAAATTTGAAAAACATAGGCAATTGCTAAACACGCATAAAGTACTGATAATTACCGTTGCGAATAATGGATTTAAAGAAACCCAAAGAATTACAAATTATAATTTAAAATAATATAGCCCCTCCTCTTATTGGCTTATATCCGCCTTCAATGGGCAATTGCTAAACACGCATAAGTACTGATAATTCCGGTTTCGAATAATTGATTTAAAGAAACCCAAAGAATAACAAATTATAATTTAAAATAACATAGCCTTTCCTCTGATAATTACGGTTTCGAATAATGTATTTAAAGGAACCCAAAGATTAATAATTTATAATTTCAAAATAACATAGACTCTCCTCTCATTGGCTTATATCCGCCTTCAATAGGCAATTGTTAAATACGCATAAAGGACTTCTATCACATTTCGATCCAGTTGAGTAAGTATCATTACATCTTCAGCGTTTTCTCTTGGTGCATATTGATAACGGAAATGTTTCGTTCATATCACCAACGCATATATATATATATATATATAGTCATCCGTAGACAGATCTCTTTCGTTGTATCACAGCTCGTCAGTACGGTTAGACATCCGATCGCTTTTAGCCAGGATTAAATCATGACCGAATTGACATTACTCTGCGATTCTACCTCTGAGCTATGGGCTCTTGAAAGAACTACGCAGACTTTTAACGTGTGATATACCATGTGACCACACGCCAATAACTGAGAGTGTTTTAGTTTATACTGAATGAACGATGTGTACATGCTAGAGTAGCTACAGTTCTTTCAAAGTCTAGCACTCTTACAGGGTGATCGATCAGGGTGTGAGAGCGTAAAATATTCATATAAATATATATATATATATATATATATATATATATATATATATATATATATATATATAGATAGATAGATAGATAGATAGATGTGAGTTTCTAACCCCGGGTTTCACGCTCTTGCGATCATCAGACAAACTGATTAATTTATTTAAAAACTTGGATATATGTAGGGCTGTGTATATTCGTGTATTTTTGTGGAAGTAGGTGGAAAATTTGTCGTCATGACAGATGCAGACATATATACTCATGTGTACACCCATTGGCGTGCGCAAAGACACACACACTCGCGCGTCCGCCCGCCGGGGCTCACACAAACATATATGCGAATCGTGCGTGGCTCGGTATAAATATGTATATGTGTGCCGTTGCGCACATATGTCAGCGTTTTTACTGATATTGAACACTTTCAAATAAGTACCACGAATATATAATATATAAATAATATATATAACAAATTGCATATATGTATTAATATTTATAATTATATACATACATTTTTACACACACACACACACACACACATATATATATATATTGTTTTGGTGCAAAGAATTTGTTATTTTAACTGTGCAGGTTCTTTTTCAAACAAAACACCAACCCTGATAAGTGACGACATTATAAGGGTGTCCTTACGAAACTTCGAAATTAGATGAACCATTTTAGCGAAAGCGATAAATACTTCGAAATAAACTTATTAACGCTCTAATGACTGACTATTCCGCATTGGGTTGCTATTGCTCTCTGCGCTAGACTGGTTGCCAGCCAAGGATATAGATTCCAATCTGTTCTATTATTTAACCCATAACTGGAGGAAAGAGACGAATTAATACCTTTCCAACGAGTATTTGTGCGTAATTGAATGCAAGGAATTTAGCTGCAATTCGAACTCGGCACCCCGGTTTGTCGTTCCGAGTCGATAGCCATTGTACCACAAAACACAAGGCAGTAATAAATCAAATGCGAATAAAATAAATGTAAAATTTGACTGTTTTCGTTTCTTTCTGTTTATTATTCTTCTTATTAAGCTCTCAGCTTGTGAAAATTCTTCTTTAGATGTAAGTCTTTCCAAGACTCATCTAAACCAAGGATACTTCATCCTACTTTGCTGGCCTAAGGCGTGCTGTTAGTGGGCAAGTGTGACACATTATGGCGATTATATCTTTTTTTGATTCAGGCAAGCCGAAGGGAATATTTGCGTAGGTGAATACACCAAAATTGCTTAGAATTCAAACTCAACGCACTGATTTCTCATTCCAAGCCGGTTACTATTCCAACACCTGTACATAAAAACTGGCAGCCTCTGATATTCCCAAGAGGTCACCAATCTAGAGATCGACCTAGCTCGATGTTGCTTAACTTCGGTGATCGGACGAGAAACAGTCTTCCAACGTGTAATGTTCATAAGCATCGATTCTGCTGCTGTATAAATCCATCTCTTTCTTTTAGTTATCGATTAACAATTTTCTTTCTAATGTCCAGAATTTTGATAGTATTTCTATCCCGTGTGCTGCCTGTTCGTATTTTTATTTATTCAATTCAAGTTTGTTCTATATTTCTGTTCTTTCCACGCGTTGTTTCTTTCTGTGATTTTCGTTATCTCAACACATTCATTCATTCCATCACTTAATCCATTTTCCTTTGCTCATTAAGTTTTGTTTTATTCTTTTTTTCTTTATCTTTCTTTAGTTATTCTTTTATTTCCATGTATATTTTTCTAGTTATACAACTTTTCTTGAATTTTACTTTAAACATTGTTTCACAGTGTTCCTTCTCTTTTTTATTCTGTTTTCTGATCAGGAAAGAAAATCACTTTGTAATATTGACGCTAGATTCATCATTGTCTGCAATCAATGTCGGGACTAATCAGGATCAAATACACGGATATTTAGCAAAATTAAATTTTAAAAGAGACAGATACTAAGAAAAGAAACAAAAGAAATAAAGTCATACATTTGATCAAACATATTTTGAGTTATTTGACGTAATTTAAAGAAAAATGAATAGTTTTCTGAAAGTTTGGCGTTTAAAAAGCTCGTTAAAATTAATTAATTTGTGCAGACCAACTTTTAGTTTTAAAAAGAAATACTGACCGTAACTCTGGATAATTGTTCTTGCATGTCTTTAAGGCGTTGTTTGCTTCAAGCATTTTCACCTTCATGCAACAAACGGGGACAAGAAAACAGACGAATTGCAATCTTCTGAATCCGAGATTCATAGCTTTGATAAAATAGGATAATTTGTTGATACAATCGGAATTTTTTTCATAAAATATTATTACTTTTTTAAACTGTCATTCATAAATTAAAAACATGTACAGGGTGCGATGGATGAATTCTCGTCTAAATTTCGCAAAAATCAAAATAACGCTGATATCGCATTTTATTGGATGTGTGTTGGGGTGCAGTGGATATCGGCTCAGAACGAGAAATCTGGCAGCCGAGTTCGAATTCCAGCTGAATCCATTGCATTCACTTACACACAAATGTATTTGGGGAAAGGTATTAACCTGTCTCTTTCCTCTAGCAATGTGTTAAATAGCAGGACAGACTGGGTTCTGTAACCTTGGTCGGTAACCAGTCTACCGCAGAAAGCAATGGCAACTTATTGCGGGATAATCTTCTGTCCAGTCAGTCATGTCTCTTTGGAGAGATGATCGCCCAAGCGTGTTTCACGTATGGCACTTAACAGACTGATTGGTCGCATTTTAACAGATATATTTATCAAAAATATTTAAATTCTAAATGTATTTAATAGATTAACTATTGGCTTCAACAACAAACGCCAGACGTCTTTGTATTATTTCGCAACTCTTATGAACTGTTTCCTTGGTTATGTTCGTGAAGAACCATTGTCTTTAGTTCATCTTGAGCGTTACAAGAATTTTTGCTCAACTGAATCCTACACATAATAATTAAGGATGTTGGAGTCTGGGGACTTAGGTGACCAATTGTAACGGTGATTGTGTCACAGAAATATCTGACAGTCATGGATGGGTTCCCCTGCTTGTGTTGCTTGATACAGAGTCTTGTTTCCAGACACAACGTTGTTCAGTCGCCACTTTCTTAAATAAAGGTGGCGCTACTTCCTCGAAGCATTTGATAAAGTTTTCCCTGTTCAGTGCGAAGCCCTATGAGAATATGAACGGAGGTATAACATCGACATCACTCCAAAAATGTTTATGTTTACCGGAGATAACATCGAATACGTTCTGAATCCTTTGCACTGTCTTCAGATGGACAAAGAAATGTTGGTATTAGAGCTTCCGGTACCAATGCTACGTAATATAGAATGTTTCCAAAATTTTGGCGAGTGAATTGTGTCATGCGGTTGTTTTTATTTCAGACTGTTTCCAACTGACCTTACTATACTATGCAGCCGATAAAATCAAAAACAAAGAATGTGTATTCTAAAAATTAAAAATATTAAATGGTAAAAATTTACCCGTCGCACCCAATATGTATATACAGTCTGGATGGACAGAAACTTCCTATTTAAAACCGTTAATAACTGATGTGGAGCCAAAAGTGGGTCCACGGAAATATAACACGGAACAAGACATGTAAGTTAAAGAAAGATGTATTACAGTAAAGGATAGAAAGAAGATAATAATAGCTTATAAATCCAGTGTTGTCCTTGGTATTAGACTGCGGTAATGCGCACAGTGCTACTGTGTCCTCCCTACTCCTCACACTCCTCACACACTGCTGTCACACACCTATTAAAATAGCAGTGGGTGACTCCATGATGAGGTGAGTATGGGTTCCACACCAATAACTTAATTAATTATTGGTCGATTTTCGTAAGACACATTTTAATTCGAACGTTAGAATTGTAGCAGTCCAATAAAGGGTTAGAATTCTAACTTTTGAGCATTTTCTTCAAATCCGGATGTTTAATGACGACATAGTATGTGGGTATCTGTACTCATCAGTTTGAAGTGACCATTTCTGACATCTTTAATGCAAGAGTTCCAGAAACACTGCGTCACTGTCACTGCACTGTTGCACAGATTACTACGCTTAGTATCATTGGGTCAGGCGTTGTGCCGTTCTGGAATAGATTTGTTGCTCATAAATAAGAACAGAAATCTACGCTGACATTTTAACAGTTTAGGGCTTACAATATGTTTATTTCGGACTGTTGTCTTCATCTAAATTGTCATATTCACGACCTTCTTCTGATGAATGGAATTTTCAGGATATCATTTAATTTCGATTATTGGGGTAGATTGTTCTAGTTTCATGAGTCATGGTGCTTCCGGGTGTTTTTTAGTTATATCCATTTAAGTCAACTCTCTATGTTTTAGTGCGCTACTACTCTGGCCAGTTATTTAACTCACAACACTTTCGGTCAAATCCGCGGATTCAACTAACGCTTTTATGGGACATATGTGCTTAAGGAGATTACAACACCCAAAAAGCCACGTAATGACAATATATATGTGAAAAACAGGATAGTAGGAAAATAGTGATAAAGAGTGACAAGCTATAGAGTGTGTCAGGAAGTGGGTAAAAGAAGGATGAGAATACCGATGAGAGTGGAGTGGACGGAAAAAGAAGCATGAGTGAGAGAATGTAAGTTAGTGAGATAGGAGATGTATATTGACTTTACATTTAAATTCTTGGAGATTGTAGCTGCTGGGAAAGCAAGTAAACGGAAGGGAATTCCACAGGCAGGAAGTGCGAGAAAAGAAGCTGATGCAGTAGCATTTGCCTTTACATATTTTGGTTTCACAGTAAAAGGGTAGGACCTAGTTGCTAATATTGTTGCTCGAGTAAATTCATATATAAATGGCCCCAATGAGTTACGTTCATCGGAGCAGAAGTAGTGAAAGTATTTGTAGAAGAGACACAGGGAAATCACATTGCGCCGGTGAGAATGTGACTGTATCTGAGCTGCAAAGTCTGGAACTCCGTTGGATTTTATCAAGGACCTCTAGGTAGATTGCAGGGGCACCCGACAAGTTATGGCAGCAGTATTTAGTGCACAGACGGGTGGTAGATGTATATATGTGCATGTTTGTTTTAGATGGGAAAAAAATTCCTGGCCCTTCACAGAGAACATGCCAACGTGGTGTTATTAAAAAAAGTTTATAAATATTTTTTAAAGCAAAGAGGAAGAAGGAGAGAATCAAAAACAAAATAAGGTCTTGATTTATGAAATTAAGTGCAGTCCTAGATTGGCAGCCAAGGTTTATCAATTTACATCTGAATTTGCTTAATCTAAACGTAAGTTCTATGCTAACAGTTTCTTTTCACAAGACTTTTCACTTTTGGAAATATCTTCTGGCCCCATGCTTTTAAATCAACTCTAATATTTTAAAAATTATATTCAATGTCAACTGTTACAATCTGTCTGCCTGGTTTCACTTCTATTGTTCTCGCTCTTTAATAATATTTCACCTCGTTCTTATTCTTTTGCACGCAGCAACTACCTTATGCCTTAGAGGATTTGTACCATACATGGGGTGACATGATGAAAATAAATTACATTTCTCCTACTATTGTTTATTTAGCGGAGCTGGCTAGTTTTACACGGAAAAGAACTTTAGCAGTTTGACAATATTAAATTTATAGTCGAAGAGATATCAGTGGAAATATATTTCACTATTTTTCCCAAGAAGTCGTGGCATTTTTAGGTAAAAAATAAAAAGAAGCTGTTGAAAGCCACAGTCAAAAGATATTTTAATAATAATGTATGAAGGTCTCGTATATACTGTAGACGATATTGCAGTAGTATTTCTTTTACATTTTGACGTCGAACGGAGTAGATTAAGATTATAAATAATAGCAAAGATCCTATCTTCACTGTAAAATATACTTTTCAAGAGCCAAATGAAGTATTAAGACGCTGAAAATTTCATAAAAGCAAAAAAAAAAAAAAAAAAAAAGGAAAAAAAAACAGCGCTGAACTGCTATGTGATATCAGTCCTTTAATATGAAAGAGAATGTTGGAAAATCTCCTCACAGATTTATCTGGACTTGATGCAACAGAGAGATCTTCCAGTTTAATATGCAGCAAAGAAGAGCGAGAAGAGAGGATTAATCATAAGCTGCAAAAAAAAAAATGGATGTTCATTAACAAAAAGACGGTCCTAAAATGAAAATTACAGGTCAGGGATACCAAAATAAAAAAGGTACAGAAATTTAAATACTTGAGAAATGTTCTAACAGAGGACAGAAAGTGAAACACTGAGATCAGAAAACATATTGGGATGATCAAGAACGCATTTTAAAAGCTGAGTAGAGTATTAAGAGAGTGGAAAATATCGTTGGAAACAAAGTAGAGTACTAGACTGATATGTTATATCAGGCCTCCTTTATGATAGCTAATGCTAGATAATTTTCTCAAAGAAGAAGGAAAAACTCAAACAACATAAATGTAGTTCTACAGAAGATTTTTGAGGCTGTCATAAACTGATGAGCAACGACGAGGTTTCTGGAGAGATTGGAAAGAAAAAAGAAACTTATGCTTAACATCAGGAAGAGACAACTGGGATTTCCTGGACAGGTAATGAGGAAGAAGGAAATGGAGTATCTGATACTCACAGGACGGATAGAGAGAAAGAGAGATAGAGGAAAACAACGTGTGACACACTTAATGCGCTTAAGCAAATACATGACAGAGAGGTTCAGGAGAAATACTAAAACAAAAGGTATATAATGGCTAAAAGGGGCAAAAAGATGCTGAGAGTCATGATCTGCTAAGTCCTGAAGGGACACAATGCATAAAAAAGAAGTACAGTTGTTCTACTGAATGATACTGGAAACATTAAGGGGAGAGCATGTTTTCAGCTCGGAAATTTTAAGGAAAAAAGGAAACGAAAAAGACATATTAGAAAGATACACTTGAAATGTATAGGACATATAAAGCGGAAATTGTGCTTGGAAATTTTTGGACTCATATGAGATATTGAATACAAAATGTGATAGGCTTAAATAAGGTGTAACTATTATGGTATCTTTATACGAGTAATGGACTCTTCCTCTTGTTATATATAATTACATGCGTGACTTCCAGGACGACAGCTAGATTGCAGTTAAGAAAGCAGTTAAGTGCGCAGGTAATAAAGCCAGTTATGATTCAGGCAATAAGCAGCGTAACTAAACCGTTGGTACTTACTTATTTCTAGTTACTGATTATTAACACTTGCTTTGTACATATGGTCTATACTGTTTTGAACCTATATTCTGTTTTCCGTTTCTTACTTCCGGTTATAGTGAAGTTTCTCCACAACAAATTGGCGACGAGGAATTTTGCCACAACAATTAGCGGGAAAGATATCGCCATAACAGTCAGTCAGTTAAGTGCCATACGTGATACACTCTTGGGCGATCATGTCTCGAAAGAGACATGACTGACTGGGCAGAAGATTATCCCGCAGTAGGTTGCCATTGCTTTCTGCAGTAGACTGGTTGCCGACCAAGGCTATAGAACCCAATCTGTCCTGCTATTTAACCGATAACTGGGGGGAAGAGACGGATTAACTGGGGGGAAGAAACGGATTAATACCTTTCCCAAGGGTATTTGCGCGTAAATGAATACAATAGAATCAACTGGAAATCGAACTCGGCTCCCCGGCTTCTCGTTCCGAGCCGATATCCACTGTACCCCAAGTATCCTACCCAAAGAGGATGGGTAAATGAATAAGAGAATAGTAAGTGAGAGAGACAGAAAGTGTAAAAAGACAATTATTGGTAATAACTACAAATGAAAAGAAATTATGGAGAACCATGTCTAGCCTCGTTCTGAAAGTGCATGATACATACAATAAGGATCAAATAAAAATAGGCCGTTATATTGTTGATTTATTTTTTAAGAAAAACAAGTTTCTTTTAGAATATAGCAGTTTGAGTTCAACTGTAAGTATTCTTATAATGTTTTTTTCTGCTTAAGTGAGTCTGATATTAATATCAAATCGAACGATACATTTATCTATTTACCTTATTAACAGGTTTTATTAGTAAATAGTTTTTTTCGTGTATTACTTTGCAGTTGAATTTTTCTCACCATGTAAGATTCCGATAGGTTATTATGAATGATATGAGCAACATATAGTGTTTCCTTAACTGAACTCGTAAGAGATTTATTCATGAAATTATCACAAGCATTAATGAGGAAAAAAACGATGTTCCCAGACAATTCCATTACTCGTTTTGTTAACATTAGCTCCATGTCACCCTGTATAATATCCTATCCAAGAAACCATCGAAATACTTTTGCTGATATTTGTATGACATCAGAAATAATTTCTCATAATACTTGCAATTTAAACCAGTGTTTTTCAACTATTAATTCCTTATGAACCATTTTTGATGTAAAAATATCCAGACCAGTATAACACCAAATAAAACATCCTCCATGTAAGAGGTATACATTTTATTTACAAAAGCAAAATATAGTAGAAAATTTAAATCATGAATAATGACTACACTGCTCCTGATGTTTATCTATCAGACTGTCAAGTTGAATTTCCAAGCCTTGGTTCAGCTACCGGCGTAATATCGACTGTTTTCAGTCTGCAGCTCTAGGCCGATTTGAACCTTTTTTAAGCTTCACTGGTGGTTCTAAGAACCCGCGTTGAGAATCAGCGATTTCAACATCAAACGGACGCTCTATTTTATATATTTTCTCTCATAACTTAATGTTATACAAGGGTAAACTAACCAGATATACAGGGGAATGTATCTTAATATAATAATGCTTTACTTATAAGAAAATCAGCCATTGTCTATCTGGATGTGTTACGCGGAAATAATTGTGTATAATAAACTCAAATAAATATAAGAGTGCTGATACTTTTTATTTAATCTCATACTTCCTGATGGTATCTTTAAGAATGGATCATATAATCCAAAGTGTGTTTACGTAAATTTTGATATCTGGGATATTTACCAAAAAATGGAACATATTTCCTATATTAGACTATTCGCATCAGCTTCTAAAATATAGCTTTGTCAACAGGTCAGACAAACTTCCTGACTATCAAGTCATTGAAAATCTTTTAAAGGATCATACTGGCTACGTGGTTTGGAAGATCTCAAGAAGAGCACGTTTTCTATGTAGCATTTATCATTTTAGCATGAGCGATTGGTAATGTGTTGAAGGAATGAAAAAGTAAAAATAAATAACCAGAAACAGTCTTCTCTCCTTAATCTTTAGAAGTAAGAGAACCTGAGAAAACAGCAAAACATACGACAATAATTTAAACAGCACAAATCGAAATAGAAAAATTTATCTAAGACAATATTTACATGGATATGCAAACATTAATTAGTAGTGATATTTGGAAAGATTTATTGGATTAGAAGGACCTTATTTCCAAGCAATACAATCACCTACACACATATACACAGAGAAATAATCAAACATAATGACATGGAAGACAACTGGACATAGTGGAGTTAGGTTGAAGCCGTAGGGTGATTGTTAATGTGTATTTAATTCGGCCTTGTGTCATACATAACCAAACTTCCCTACAACTTACAAGATTTCTGCTGAGATATAATCCGAAGAATATTATCATCAAAAGTTTGGTTGTTAGCAAGGTGGAATGTGTGGAATTGTGTGGAATAGTGTAAGAATAAAAATATACATTTTTTATATTACAATTTATGTATAAAAAGGATAACAAAAATAGGTAGCAGTAAATGTTCTATGAGAAAGTTAAGGGTGTCAAGTGTTCGTACAAATGTTTGTAGTAGTAATTTGTTGAAAGGATATATATATATATATATATATATATATATATATACTACCGACCATAATTATTAAGCAGCCCCTGTTTTTTTAAAATAGAAATGATGTATTTCATATTATTTTTAATATTTATTGCCAAATGAAAATAGAATAGTTCTTTTGTTAGTATTACTTTGCAAAATTTTACAAGGCAAAGAAGCAAAGATGATCTCGTCCGAATTACCCTAAATTTTTTTATTATTCTTTCATTGATGAAACTGCGATATAGTTTTATATAATTAAATATTTATAAATTCATTTGATGCACATGTTATTGTGTAATATTAACAAAAGAACCATTCTATTTTAATCTATAATTATTCATTTGGCAATAAATATTAAAAAAGTATATGCAATACATAATTTTAAAAACATTGGGGTGGCCTAATAATTATGGCCGGTAGAGTGTATATATATATTCTAGTGAACACAAAGCTTCCGGTCTGACAATCAGCATAAAAGAAAAGTGAACATATCTCACAGCCTATCCTATCTGTAACCACAAACTCTTGCTCACACTGTTTAAACTGAGAGAAAAAACTGAAAACTATTAATTCTTCTATCTATCTTGATGCCATTGTATCCAGTGATGCTCAATGGGCAATGAAAATTAGTATATAGTTGGAAAGCATAGTTCTGCTTCCGCTATTGTTTACTACAGGCTTTGGAATATTATGATATTTTTTTAAAGATGAAAACTGATGTGTGGTTCTGGTAGACAGTAGTTCAGTCATCCCTAAACTTTGATACAGATTTGTTAACTTCGTACCAACGACACATCAATCAACTTAATGACTTCCAGGTATGTTGCTTACGTACAATCTATCGCGTTAGAAACCGTGATGTTCGGACGAAATGCAACCTGACTGTTACTGAAGCCACTCGAAACAAAGTCAAACTTGGATAGACGGACCCTCTTTCTCGTATGAGTGATGGCAGACTTCCAAAACAACTTCCTCTTTGACAAATTAGACGAAACTTGTTTTAGCAAAACAAACTGAACGACAACCACTCAAAAACAAAAAGTTAACAATAGTGTCAGACATTTCAGACATGGAACATTGGTGAAAACTTACATAGACGATGGACCATTGTTTATTTACTGTTCAGTAAAAAAAATAAAGGAAGTAAGTATAATAAAGTACGACAACAAAAAATTATACATATATATATATATATATAGTGCATGGTTATGTCTTGAAGGCTATCAGAATCATAATGGTAAAAGAAAGGAAGGTATAGAATGTATTGGGTATTACTTATTTATTATTCATTAATATTTCGAAATTAAAATCTCATCTTCCGGAATGGTAGGAACGCTTGTTTACACGTTCGTCCTGGACCGGGAATTTCATTCCTTTAAACGCACGATCCAGGATGAACGTGTAAACAAGCTCTCCTCCCATTCTGAAGATGGGATTTTCATCTCAAAATATTAATGAATAAAAAATAGGTAATACACAACACTTTCTTTACCTTCCTTTAATTTACCAAACGCGTTGTTATAGCCTTCAAGGCATAACCATGCACCTAATATACACAATGCTTCAAGCAAATTACAAATTTTATATGTATATATATATATAAATTTTGTAATATATATATATATATATATTGAAATATATATGTATTGTAATATATATATATATATATATATATATTTGTATTTTAATTTATATATATATATATATTGATATATATATATATATGTATTTTAATTTATTTATATATATATATTGATATATATATATATATGTGTATTTTAATTTATATATATATATATATATTGATATATATATATGTGTATTTTAATTTATATATATAGATATATTGATATATATATATATGTATTTTAATTTATATATATATATATATTGATTTATATATATATATATATATATGCATTTTAATTTATATATATATATATAAGGCAAATTTCAGAAGTCAGAGTGAAAAATAAGATTCTGGATTCTGATTGGATAAGAAATAGCAAGCTGATTTAAGACGCTAGTTAATTTTTCTTAACATCTAATAAAAGTGGGGATGCTGCTGGAGCAGGTTTCATGTCTAAAATCCACTACTTAAACCCATCTCTTGACCGGTCAAATGGGTCAGAATGGGAGCGGTATCTGAAGCATCTCGTCACAATGTAAAGAAAGAAACTTCAAGCCGAGGTCATGTCTTTCCGACATACATTCATTTTAATTTTACTTCCAATTTTCATTTTTTGTTTTCACTCCACGCTGCCAAAGAAAACAACAACAACAACAGGACATCTTCAACTGACTCGGAAAAGTAAAAACCACTCAGTATTTTATTTTCTTTCTCATTCCGTCTCCAACCTACCAAAAAAAAAAAAGAACATAAGACTTTTAAATCTTTTATATACATACACACATTCTGCAACTATCAACTATAAATTCTGGACAGTGAGCTACTTACTACTATTTTTCTGGAACTCTTAAGCACGAGCATTTTTCTGTTAGAACATTTCACTCATACAAAACAATTAACTACATGCATTTTCGATCCAGATATTTTACTTCTTACAAATTTGTTATCCAGTTGTATTAATAAAATTACACTTATTGACAAAAAAAATATTTTTACTTTTTAAACCTTTTATTCAACCTTCTGATATTTTAAATGGTGGGGACTTCGGTAGTGTTTGACTCAAGGCCAATTTGACAAACATCACCGAGCGCCGTACATATTGTAATTTTGTTATTACAACAGTTTATAAAAGCATAATAATACTATACAAAAATGTTCACGTTTCAGAAAAATACTGTTCTTCAAGTGATATGTTAAAATAAATGGTGAGAATAATTAATTTTTAAAATATAAAATGAATTTATGATTATTTAGAAAATTATGGAGTGGTGGTTGAAATAATCATGGCATACTTAGTTATATTGTATTAAGAACAACAATTAAATATTGTGTTTGTCATTTATTTTAGAAAATAATTTTCATTTTTTAAAATTATTTTGAAGTATAAGTTATAAATGAAACATTGCAATTAATTAAATTTTCAAGAAAATTATTTTGTCTGATTTAGGTTCATAGTGAGACCACACAATACATAAATAGGTAAATATTTTTAACAGCAAGTTGGTTTTGTTTTTTGTTTTTTGTAACTACTTTATGAGAAAAGTGGCTGGAATGTTTATGTTATAATTTTGATTAAACAATTATGGTATATTAAATTATATTGTAGTTAAGAAAACTAATTAAGTATTGTAGGGGTCATTTATTTTAGTAAACTAATTATTAATTTTTAAGTTATATTAGAGCATAAGTTCTGTCTGTGCAAGATACATTGTGGGAATATACATTATTTACAGGGACAGACAGCAATCTTTAGCAGCAGGTTAAACTCCCTAATTTTCTAAATAACCATGAATTCATCTTATATTTTTAAAATAAATCATTTACACAATTTATTTTAACATATGAACTAAAGAAGAACAGTATTGTTCTGAAGCATGAACATTTTTGTGCAGATATTATGCTTTTATAAACCATTGTCATAACAAAATTACTATCTATATATATATATATATATATAGATAGATAGATAGATAGATAGATATGAAATGATTCAAACATATAAATTAAAACAGTTAAAATGACAGACAGACAGACAAATCGATAGAATGATAGTATGGGTGTAAAAAGAAATATGAATTGACTGAAAGAGATAAACATATGAAATATATATATATATAGATAGATAGATAGATAGGCAGGCAAATGATCCATACAGTATATAAAATGAGTTAAAATGATAAACAGATCGACAGATATATAGCGTGAGTGATGGAAATAATATCTAATCTCAAAAGTATAGACAAATACTTAATAATGTAGAAGTCGAGAAAGCATCCTTTTGGGAAGCTGTTTCACATAAAACAGTTCCTGGGAAGAAGCTGACTAAAACTTGTTCCTTACTAAAGGAATACGAAATATGGTGAGTCGAGTCTTAGCAGGGATGGTTAAAGCTGGAGACACTAAGGAATATAGTTCATCTGAAAATTTTCATTGATAGATAAAAAAATACATCGGATAAAGATACATAAACGTTTATACGTCGAAAACAATTTTGGAAGAGAGATTGTAAGTCAAAGTGGAAAAAATTCGTATAGCGCATTTCTTTCTTTAAGACTTCAGACAAAGTTTGTTTACGCTGGTGCGACTATGCGTGCGCACACACGAAAAATGCTTGTCATTTTAAACAATTTTTATTATATGCTTTATAAGAGAATATAAACTAGCAAATTTCACTTACATTATCATTATTCTTTATTCCATCATGCTGAAAGTTTGTAGTAACCTGGACACACATTTACTATAGACGAACTATCCATTACAAACAAATATATCAATAATAACTATGATCGATTGATTATATATATACAGGGTGTGCACTTTAAAAAATTATAACATTATTTGTATTAAAAAAGTATAACTTTAAAAAAATTATAATTTATTTGTATTTGTGATAGAAATAATCTGGAAAAATTAGCTTAAAAAATTAAACTTAAAAGATAATACAGTATTTCAACAAGATGGAGCTGCTTGTCACTATACTCTGCGTGTTAGATAGTTTCTAAATCAGGAATTTCCTAACAGATGGATCAGAAGGGGTGGACCATTTTATTTGTCTCCACGTTCACAAGATTTGACTCTATTAGATTTTTTTCATGTGAAAACAATTGTGCATGTAACCAAACCTAATTCATTAAATGATTTGAAAGCTAAAATAACCAATGTGCTTTAAGGCATTACTGTAAGTCAGTGAACTGCAAAATCGTATTGCCCATTGTATTGCTAATAATGGGGGACATGTGGAAACTTAAATAAAATTTCAATAAAACTTTAAAAATATAGATTTACTTCTTTCTAATCCTTTTTACAAATTATTTCTATCACAAATATAAATAAATATATATTTTCTAAAGTGCACGCGAACTATATGGACACCCTATATATATATATATATATATATATATATAGGGTGTATATTTGTATAGATATATATATATATACAAATTCTTTTTGCTACCACACCAATTACAATTTTTTTAAAAGGATCATCTTTTTATTAAGAAAGATACAAAAGTATCTAAAAAAATTAAGAGGGAGGTTTTAGACGCCTTTTGGCCGACACGTCTGCAGAAATATATCGTCGGCAATTAAGACATAGAAGTTGTCATAAATTCTGAACAACGCCTGATATTAAAAACACAGGATTGATTAAAAAAAGGGCCATTACCTATGTTGAGCGTTAGTTATCCCCAAATATTTCTAAATTATATTTCAAATCTTTCTGTTTGCACAGGACAGAACGTTGTATGCTGATGGTCAAAGACTCCAAGATGTCAAGATGGAGTCTCGTCCTATCCCTGTGCAAGACAGAGAAGGAATCCGGGGAAAATTGTGTCCTGCAGTCGCTTGAGATCAATAGGTGCTCGCCGATTGCTGACTCATGAGTCTGCGACTGCCAAGATGTTATAAGCTCCTCTCTGCGCACGCGACTCGGCTCGTGCTGAGCTATCCTTACCTCCAAACGCTGAATGGTCTTGCTCAAGCAGTCGGTATCGCACCGACACTTATACTGATAGACAATGAAACTTTGTTGATTGGTAGGCAAGACGTCCATACGTGGAGAAGGGGAGGCAGTTCTTGTAATGAAGATGTTCCTAGCATTGACAGTACTGAAGTAACACTTGATGGAATTTACAATTTTCTCAGATAATTCTTGTCCCTCAGAACCTATTCATGGGAGTCTTAAATAAATAGGACAAATTGGTGGGACGAAATTTCTTGCTTCATTGAACTTGTTAAATTTTTGTCTGATGGCTGCTGTTAACACTTTTGTGGTACACATTAATCAATGACAAATGTTTCACATTTCTTAACCTGATTTAATATACCTATATCCTTCGCACAATAACCAATGGTCACCCGAGAAATAAATATAGGATGTTCCATTAAGACTGATCTAAGTTAGCAGTAAATAAAACAGTGCTATTGGCGAAATTTTATTGATTTAACTAGTGGGTCATATTAGTTTGGGTTCATCCCCCACCCATCATTTCATTTTTCATTAAATCTTTTAAATTATATTTTATGTTGTATATAAATACATTTTTATTATCATGGATTTTCCCCGTTTTTAGGAGTCCCTCGTAAATAAGTGGTATTGTGGTGTATGAAGGATTGGAAGATGATGGATGGCTTCTTTTGGTGATTGAGCAAATTGTAATGAGTGAATGGGCCGTGATAGTGTTTAGCTAAGTATAGGATAGTTTACTGAACACCACCCTCTACCCCTTCTCTTTTAGGACCTTGTGCCACAATTTGTGTATTGTTACACGAATAAATATTGTGGGTCATGTTAGTTGTGTCATGGCAATTATGCGTAAAAAATAATATTGCTCAAATATCCGCTAAGGCTTAGGCGGCACACCTTCACTTGATCGTCAAAATTTTGTTGACATCTCTGCATAGATCTTACTTTTGAGATGACCCTAAATGTAAACAATCTAATGGCGTCAAGTCACACAATTGTGATGGCCTTGTGACATCACTGTTTCGAGAGATGATGCTACCTGGGAACATCTCATTCAGTAAAGCCATTCTTGCTTTGGCTGTGTGGCAAGTGACGCTGTCCTGTTGGAACTACAAATCTTCAACATCCATAGAATTCTATTAAGACCATAATTGCCTTGACTCAATATATGATCCACAATGAAAGCATTAATATTTAACCAATAACACTTTTATTTACTGATAACTTCGATTGGGTCTGAAAAAACACCCTATGCATATCAATGGAAGCGGGTGGGTCTGATGTATATTATACTGATAAGGAAGAGGTTGTGTCATACCTGGCCCACAAAGATATCACACTGAATCACTGTGTCCCGTACGATCACTGAACTTAATCAACGCTGAGCCTGATCAGTACGTAAATGGGTAACTCATTAGGAATACGAGTGTTGTAAGCTTGGATGTGCGGGTAGTGTAATGAATAAACGCTCCAAATCGGAGAACCTGAAATATATATATATATATATAATATCAGACTGAGCTAGACTAATAGATCGATAGACAGATAGTAACATGCTGATATAGACAGGCAAGAAAAAGCTTATAGGTAGATAACGATAGAATCTTGATGCTGTTGATTAAAATTTAATAAGAATACAAATTATTGATGTTATAATTAAATCACCCAAAGCAAGTTCATTGCGTTCGCACAAATCTACCCACTCATATGCACACGCGTTTATTAAAATGTCAACACTGAAGTATCAGATAATAGGTCATACAGGTGAAATCGAAGAACAACTATGCAGAGAAATCAGCAAAAATGTTGACGATCGAGTGGAGTTATGCCACCTAAGCCTTGGCGGACATTTGAACAATATTATTTTTCACACATAATTGCCATGAATCAACTAAAATGAGTCACTCGTGAAATCAATAAAATTTCACCATTAGCACTGTTTTATTTACTGACAACTTCGATCAGTCTTAATGGAAGAGCCTATATTTATTTCTCGGGTGACCATTGGTTATTGCGTGAAAGATATAAGTATATTAAATCAGGTTCCGTATCTTCTGCTTCTGAGCTGTCAATTGTGGAGATTGAAATTTGAATAGGATTGATTCAATCTTGAAAATGAATTTATGAATTTATAAAACATAAATTTACCAAGGAAAAGCAAAGCTTATTTTCGGATTATATCTTAAAATTTATATTTTTAACTTTAGATAAAATTTGCAAGCTCTATTGGCCGACATCAATGGCGGTGCTCTGAAGGAGAATTCTGGATGAAACGCGTTTTGTATTACTTTTGTTGACGAATCATTCTTTATTTCTTTTAATCATTCTCTTGTGTTTTTTGTTTTGTTTTTTAGCATTAGAAAATCAATGAATTTTCTTGGATAAAAATCAATATTTACATTCTTGACTTCCAAGATGAGAAACTGAAAAACATTAGAAAAATGATAGCGAGAAAAATACTAAGCGATAAAGTAGGAGCTGGATGAGCTGGAGGAGGAGGAGGAGGAGGAGATGTGTAAATTGAAATGGATTAGATACCGACGAAAAGAAATGAGAACTTAGAGATAACTTCGAAAAAAAAAAAAAACAACAAAAACAAATATAACACAAAAAAACTAAAATGGTCTGCCTGCCGTAGTGTACTGGTTGGCATGTTTATTACATTGATCAATTCAAAGTTTTTTTTTTCCCGTTTTTCAATATGGCGGATGAAGATGAGAGTTAAGGCAAGATTGATTGTCGCGTTAACGGCATATAAACTCCTTATGGGTCATTTAATGTCATAATTTAATGTTCTTAAAAGGTTTGAAGTAATAAAAATATGAAATATGTTATTCAGCTTTCACAACTGAATACATAGTAGATTATAAATGTTTAAGCGGACGTTGTTACTCGAGGTTATGATGTGTGTTTTGTGTTGTTTTCTTTGAGCTTTTGTAATACAGTTTTATTAAGATATTGCAAGATATCATATGGTTTCATGTCATGAAGGTTGTTGGTTGTTCGATAATATTTTAAACGAAAGTCCCTTCATTTTGTTAGTGTGAGCGTATTGTTGTTTATTTTATAATCATAAATATACATTCTTGGTAATAGTTTTTACAAAAATATATTGCTTGTATTTTTATATAAAAAAATATATTTTTATATTTTCATGGTATTTTGTTTTTATTTGGGGGATCATTATTTGTCTATAGTTGCGACTCTAACAGGTGCTACCACCCCAGGTCATGGTGGACCTGGGAACGACAGCAATTAGGAGGCTATACTGACATTTTATCATTTTATACTGACACATTTTTTATCCTTATATCAATGACGAGTGATGACAAAATAGACGTAATACCTCAAAAGATGCTGAGAATACAATGTACAAAATGTGTAAACAAAGAGGAGATTTAAAGCAAATGGAAACGTATAGGAGTCATACTTGCAATCAGAAAGAGGCATGGAAAATTCTGTGAAACGTAATGCGACATAATAATGAAAAGACAGCGGGAAATCGTAATTCTCCTAGCTGACGGGCTTGTGTAAATGGATGTCGGAACAAGAACAAGAAGGAAAAGTAAAAATACAACTATTGCTACGAGATATAAATGGGAAGTTGTGGAGAGGTCTGACAACCCATGCTTTGAAGCTGTCCACTTATAGTATCCTGATAGGAAAAGTAGAACAATAGCTGCGAAGCAAATCTTTTTCTTTCTTAAGTTTCTTCATCAACTTTCCTATTTTTCTTAGTCTCAATATCATTCTCCGTTTACAATTTTGCTTTACTAGCAGTATAGCCCGGCGTTGCTCGGGTGTAATGAAAGCTTTAAAACTAATCCATGGTCCTGGAGCTCAGACTCAACCTAAAGAATATTTGTGTGAAGTTTGGTGAGAATCGGATACAAATTGTGGATTTGTATAAAGGACATACAAACAGATAAACAGGCACACACGCAAACATCTTGCCTTTTATATATATATATATATATATATATATATATATATATATATATATATATTATCGATTTTCTGCACCATTATAAGAACTGAAACCTTGAAACTTCTGAATATCGTTTTGTATGTCTTTGTCTATAAGTGCATCAAATTTGATTAAAATCAGACCAATCCTTGTATAACCCAATTTTTTCGATTATCGATATTTATTGGGGATATCACGACATAAAACCTAGCTAAGAACACTCGCAGACGCTTATAGCACAATTGTGTAAATTTTCAAGAAAGTAGGTTCAGCCTTTTCGGAGACTATAGGTAACGGACACACACACACACACACACAGACAAAGTTCCATTTATAAATAAGTTTAGATTAGATTACTCATTTGCTCTCCATACAAACAAAACAGTTAAAGAGGTCACTCACTGTTCTTTCCGCTTATTTTACTTGCAATATGTTCTGCGAGTATTATAAGTTCTCTTTCCTTATAATATACCCCACAAATTAATTTTTTTTCTCTTTTTGGTCCTAACTATCAGTTTTCTTGCGGTTGCTATTTTACTTAACACCTTATGGTTGCTTTCAGGTTACGTTATTCGAAGTATTCAGACAAGATCTAACATTCTCGTCCAACTTCGCACATGAATCGTCCAGAATACCCACAGCCAATTTCCCACCTAGAACTGAGGCTCAACTGAGAATATATATATATATATATATATATATATATATATATATATATTAACCACATAAACTAGACGTCTTACGTTACATTTGTATAGATATATACAACATTCTTGTCTACAGTCTCAAATATAATACAACTATTCTACTTCAAAAATACAACAAAACCAAACAACAGATTCTCGAGGCATTATTCATTAAAACACTTAAGCCGTCAAGTAATGGATTCAGCTAGAAATACTTTAGTAATGTTCTAAAATGTCTGTAAAAAGTACACTTCTTTCATGCTTTAACATTACAACATATAAAAAAATTCCATTTTGGATAATTTTCACGATCTAATGAACGCTAGCAATTTGTCAACCGTTATATTTGAAGCAGGAAAAAATGTACAGTAATTTTTAGCCACACAGTTTTCCGGTTACATTTGTTACCATAACTCACACCCCTGAAGATGTCCTCGGAAAGAGGTTGAAAGTATTTGGGTACCTTAAGAAATAAATGAAAATAACATCTCTTAACGTTAAGGCTCATTTCTGACATCTTTTGACTGTAATACGCAAAAGATTAACCGTGAGTATGAACGGATTTTTTTAAAAAATAAGCAAAAATATTGTTTGCACTTTATTTAATCTGAGATGTTTAAAAGTAAATGTGGTGCCTAAATATATATATATATATATATATATAGTCATCCGCAGACAGATGTATTTCGCTGTATCACAGCTCATCAGTACGGTTAGACATCCGATTGCTTGTTAACCGAGGATTGAAACCCGACCGAATTGGCGTCAGTCGGCGATTCTACCTCTGAGCTTTGGGTAGAAGGAGGCAGAAATTTAGCGTATGATGTTTCATACGTCAGCAGTCAGAATGCCATCTCTGATCGCTAATATAATTTCTATGCTTGACTCTGATCAGCAAGCGGTGGTGATGAAATACCAGTCAATGTCCTAAAGTAATGTACTCTTGAGCTGGTTCCAGTCCTCCCCAAACTCTGTAACTTTTGCTTCATTGTTTCATGCTTTTCGGCTTTTGGACGTATTCCTCTGTAGTTCCTGTTTTTAAGAACCTTTAGGAGCTCTCTGACCCTTCTAACTATCGCCCTATCAGCTTCTTGGCTCTTTTTGACAAGGTATTCGGGGTTATTATCAATGCTGAAATACTTGAGCAAATCACATCTCACAACCTTCACAATGACAAATAATATGCTGATATGATGACGACTATTACTGAATATATAGACTAGGCTCTTGATAAAAACGGCGAAACTCAAGTTGAAGGCGTTTGACAGAGTTTGGTATGCTGGCTTTCTGCGTAAGCTCCAGAGCTACGGTATTTTTGGACAGTTATTTCATGTAATCCACTCGTTCCTATCAAATCATAGAATGAAGGCTATTTTAAACGAGAAAAATTCAAGAATCTTTTATACGAAAGCAGGTGTTCCCCAAGGTACTATCCTAGGTCCTACGCTTTTTTTATCTTCATCAATGATCTTCTTCGTGTAATCTGTTCCCAAGTAGACATCTATCCTGATGACGTCACCATTTAATCCCATCTTTTATTAGAAGTCGGCCAAAGCTGACAACGTAAACCTGGCTTCTGTTCTTCAAAAGAACCTGGAATCTGATTAAATTGGGTAGGAAATGGCTCGTAATTTCAACGCCTTTTAAAGAAAGATGCTCTCATTTAACCACAATAGAGAAACTTTCTTACCTCCCATCAGAATAGATGATGCTAGTCTCATAGAGAGCAACACACTTCACCTCCTTGGCCTTACTCTCTCAAATGATCTCAAATGGAATGACTACATTGAATTCGTAACGGCATTTACTGATAGGAAATTTGGGTCACCTTTTCGAACCAAGAGGTTTTCTTATCAGAATCCAGTTTGCACGTTCATAAATCTACGATTCATCAGTGAATAGAATACTGTTGCCATATTTGGTCGGGTGCTCCTACCAATCATCTTAATGTTCTCGACAAAATCGAAAAGAAGAATCTGCAATATAATCGCTCCTGACCTGGCAGTCAGACTCCAGCACATTTCTAACTGCATTAATGTAAATTCCCTTTGGCTTTTTACAAGTATTTTCCTGTCAAGTGCTCTGGCGAGCATTTTGCCCGGGCTCCCCAAGCACATGTATTTATTTGTGCTACTAGATTAACCTCAACTGTCACCCTTTTATCGTCGAAATAATTAAAAGTAACCGCCTCATCTACTTAAACATTATTTTTGTGCAATCTTACTTTTATAGAACTCAATACCCTTGGATTGCTTCTTACATGGCTAAAAAAGCTATGCAACTTCAATTGCAATTTTCTATCGACCTGATTTCTATCAATCTCTTATCCTTTCTTCGATATTTCTTTTTGCCTACTGTAAACCCCTGCCAATAAGTGGTGGGCCTGCCTTGCATGAGGTGATCTTGTTATAAAAAACAGAGAAAAAAAACAATGTAGCTTTAATAGTTTATACACAATAATTTAGAATGTAGATCACAAGCCTGTATAAATTTCGCTAGAGATCACAACGGCATGTAGAACACGCACAATACTAGTACCAACTTTTCACGGTCAAACCATTCCCAGGTGAATTTGAAACAAATGTCTAGAAAACGAAGAAAAGATAAAATAACACTTGTTTGTTTGTACACAAACATTCCCTGTACTTTGCTTTTTCTCTCCCGAGTAACCTCCTTGGCAACAGTGGTGGTCCTGACATGCTTGGGTGAAATGATTAAATAAAAAAATAAAAAAATAAATAAATCGTCGATAGACCCACATCTCTCATTCACTGTACTTTGCTTTTCCTCTCCCGGTAACCTCCCTGGCAACAGTGGTGGTCCTGATATGCTTGGGTGAAATGATTATATAAAAAAATAAAAAATGAATAAATCGTCGATAGACCCACATCTCTCATTCCCTGTACTTTGCTTTTTCTCTCCCGGTAACCTCCTTGGCAACAGTGGTGGTCCTGACATGCTTGGGTGAAATGATTATAGACAAAATAAAAAATGAATAAATCGTCGATAGACCCACATCTCTCATTCACTGTACTTTGCTTTTCTTCTCCGGGTAACCTCCTTGGCAACAGTGGTGGTCCTGATATGCTTGGGTGAAATGATTATATAAAAAAATAAAAAATAAATAAATCGTCGATAGACCTACATCTCTCATTCCCTGTACTTTGCTTTTCTCTCCCGGTAACTTCCCTGGCAACAGTGGTGGTCCTGATATGGTTGGGTGAAATGATTATATAAAAAAATAAAAAATAAATAAATCGTCGATAGACCCACATCTCTCATTCCCTGTACTTTGCTTTTTCTCTCCCGGTAACCTCCCTGGCAACAGTGGTGGTCCTGATATGCTTGGGTGAAATGATTATATAAAAAAATAAAAAATAAATAAATCGTCGATAGACCCACATCTCTCATTCCCTGTACTTTGCTTTTTCTCTCCCGGTTACCTCCCTGGCAACAGTGGTGGTCCTGACATGCTTGGGTGAAATGATTATATAAAAAAATAAAAAATAAATAAATCGTCGATAGACCCACATCTCTCATTCACTGTACTTTGCTTTTTCTCTCCCGGTAACCTCCCTGGCAACAGTGGTGGTCCTGATATGCTTGGGTGAAATGATTATATAAAAAAATAAATAAATCGTCGATAGACCCACATCTCTCATTCACTGTACTTTGCTTTTCCTCTCCCGGTAACCTCCTTGGCAACAGTGGTGGTCCTGATATGCTTGGGTGAAATGATTATATAAAAAAATAAAAAATGAATAAATCGTTGATAGACCCACATCTCTCATTCCCTGTACTTTGCTTTTTCTCTCCCGGTTACCTCCCTGGCAACAGTGGTGGTCCTGATATGCTTGGGTGAAATGATTATATAAAAAATAAAAAATAAATAAATCGTCGATAGACACACATCTCTCATTCACTGTACTTTGCTTTTCCTCTCCCGGTAACCTCCTTGGCAACAGTGGTGGTCCTGACATGCTTGGGTGAAATGATTATAGAAAAAAATAAAAAATAAATAAATCGTTGATAGACCCACATCTCTCATTATTCAAAATGTTTTTTTTTTCATCTGTGACTAAAATGTCCAGCAATCTTTGTCATGTAGGTGATAACATATTGTTGTGAAGTAGTTTTTCACTGTAGATTATAGTCGGGCTATGTCGGTTGCTAATAGACTTAACGCACTCAAAATGTTAGGAACTTTGTAATCTTCCACTGAAAGCTGATTCCTTTGTATTTGGCTAACTGCCGATTAATATCAACTGCCTAGTAGTTTTACTGAGCCCCTATGAAATTTCCGTTAACTCTTATTAATAGAGGAGGGAGGGTCTATTATCTGAGGAATTGCTCTGTTTCCCCATAACACATATTTTCTTTCAATGCAATAACTCTTTCTTCTGAAGACGCTTTTCTTTATTTAATATTCCTGAAATTTGTCATGTACGGAATTTTGTATCATATTCCCAGTTGCATGTCACTAATTATTCAATATCTGTGCTTCCCCGATTTTAATATCTTTATTATGTATCTCACAAACAGAACTGCATATTTACACACAACGCGTATGTCTGCCTATTGACAGCTAATAGTCTTTTCTTCGTCCTTTCCCTAACTGCATGACGTAAGTATTCTTTCAATTTTCTTTCCTGAGTCTGCGTTCATCAAAGTATTTTGCACATGATTACAAATACAGTAGGTTCCCTTCACGTTAGAACTCATTCTTCAAGAAATAATAATGCATTTTTTCCACTTCTTGGGCGATTCATTTGAATATTCCCGCATCAGTTGGAGCATTTTAGAGATAAACGTCGTGTTTCTGAATGTTTATTTACAAAGGGAGCCTCTGGGCGTTTCTTAGGTGGTAAATTGGCGCAAGCAACCATTCCTATAAAAGGTTTATCTTGAATTAGCCTGTATTAAATAACGTGGGTGATTGCATCCTGTAATCGGTATCGGCAAGGAATGAAAATTCGGAGATCTGAGTTTGAATTCCTGTTGCGTTCGTTATATTCCTTTATGCAATAATGTCATTGGAAACGGAATTTGACCATTACCCCACCTACATATTTGATAACCAATAGCACTTGTATATGAGAAAAAATCAAAGAAAACAGTATTATGCAATAATCAATTGCAAAATTACTCTTGAAAAATATATGAATCCCCAAGAATTGAGTTAAACAGTAGGACTTGAATTCGAGAAAACAAACATTATTATGCATTATTCACTCGCCAAAAGTGAATACAATCCAAGATGTCTCGATTTAAATAATCTGCAAAGGTTTAATAAACAACTAAAAGTAAATAGAAAGTCATAAACAATGTTTTGGTAAGGATAAACAATCGACTGAGATTAGGATCTACCGACGAATGCTATCAATACCACCAACAAAACAATAATTTGATTAGCATATGTTTTGTGCGGCTTATTAAACTTTTGAAAATTATTTAAGTCCAGTATATATGTTTTTATTTTAAGAATTTTTCCTATAATAATAATTTAACGATACGAGTCTTAACAATTAATACAAAACTGAGAATGGGGAGAAGAAAAGAGAAAAATAATAGAAACAAAGAATTTCGAAGTAGAACTTCAGAATCAATGTAAATGCGAAAGAGGTAGATGAACTTTCCGGGCAAAACAATGGGAAAAGAGTCTGAGCGAATTTAGGTCACACAATGACGAAGAGGCTTATAGTCATACTACGTTGAAACAACGCAACGTCGAGGATGGTCAGTAGGTGCTGGAGGCATGGATGTACTGAGAGGGCTCGGAACTGGAAACTGTAGAACCAAGTTCGAATTCCCATTGGGTTCATATATTCAATTACGTGCAAATACCCGTGGGTATGGTATGAATACGAATTTTCTCATTTGAATAAAATGCTTTTTTTTAGTAAATCATTACTTTTTAAAATCTTACAATCTAAATCTGGTTTTTAATAACTTGCGAAGGGTTGATGAGCAGTAAAAAACAAATCGATCGCACTACACTAATCCTATCTAGCTATCATACATTTCATGTGATGCTATTTTCTGTTGAAGCATTTTCAAAATATTTTAGTAGAAAGTGTAAATCAGATAACATTTCACAGACATTAGAAATTAGAATTCAATCATATATGATGTTCTACTATAAAAAGAAACAGGACATTTACTTCAAAATATTCTAACCCGAAGAATATCTCATTGTGAATATATATATCATGTCTGTCACGGATGGTAATTTACTGACTCACTGATATATTATTGTAATGAAAATTACATGTCAGGCTCGACATTTCTAAGCCAACAAAAAGTCGTTCAGATATTATATCAATGAAATAGGTATATTAGACAGAAAGTGGGTCGGTCGTGGAGCATTACAGAAACCACTCGAAAAGAAGTTGTTTTAGCGAAAAGTGTATATTTAAAATAAATTAAAAAGTAAATTAGTTTAAATCATATTGAAGAGAAATGTCGAGTAGGGATTAGCCTAATTCCTTTAAAGGCAGACCGAATTGATTACCTAAATGATTAATGGCTATGTCACCAAACTAATTGAGAATATTACAGTATATAGATTCCACATAGACACACGTACTTTAGCTCCCGCCAGTGTTCATAAACAGTTTATACATATATATATATATATATATATATATATATATATATTATTTGAAAATGAGTTATTTTCGCGCTCTAGAGTTCCACATTTCGATATTTTCATACAATTTTAAATGACTGATTTTAAGGTTTTTCCAGTTTTGAAAAATGGAAAAAATCAGTTATTGTAGATCGTTCTAAGATACCAAAAGGTTGAAAACAAGGACTCATAAATAACTCATTTCCAAATCAAAAATATTCAAAAGTTCTACAATATAATTGATAGAATTTTATTGAACAATTTTTCATAAAACTGTGTATTCGTCTAATTTAATTATGACCAAAAACAAACTAATTATATATATATAGATATATAAATACAAAATTTCATGAATCGGATGGGCATTTCGACGGTTAAGTTCAACACCCATCTCATCAGCGAAACCAAATCATATTTTGGTTTGCTGATGAGATGGGTATTAAATTTACCGGTTGAAATGGCAAACCGAATTATGAAAATAAGATTTTTTTTTATACGTAATTAATATTGGCTCTGTAAATATATAAATTACATTGAACCTTCTGGTTAGATCACTGTTAATATTTAATATTAACAGAACCTTTTGGGATTTACCTTCTATACGTTATATATATATATATATATATATATATATATATAACATATAGAAGGTAAATCCCAAAAGCTCCTGTTAATAATATATATATATATATATATATACGATCGAATTAAGTACCATACGTGATAGACACTTGAACAATCATGTCTCTTTCGATTCATGGCTGTTTTTTTATATTCTCACAGTAGGTCGCCATTTGTTTCTATTGTAGACTGGTTGCCAACTAATGCTATACACTCTTGTGTAAATTAATTGAAACAACTCTTTTACTTTCCTTTCTTTCACTATACAGTTAGTGTTAGACCTTCTGTAGTTCCAGGATATAATCGATTTCTATTCTTCCTTAAATTGGGTTATTTGCAGTGGTGTGCCGTAAGAGACAACTGAAATTCCTGGAACATGGAATGAGGAAGGAGGGCTTGGAGAACTCGATACTGACAGGCCAGATATAGGGAAAAAGAGACAGAGGAAAGTAGCGGATAATATATTTGAATGACCTGGGCAGGTGGATGACAGAATGGGGGTTGCGTAGTCTAACAGGACAAAGCGAGCTAAGAGCAACCAGGGATAGTGAGATGTTTCAGGCTATAATTGCCTACGTCCTGTAATGAGAGGGAACATAGAAGAAGAAGAAGAAGAAGAAGAAGAAGAAGAAGAAGAAGAAGAAGAAGAAGAAATCTGTATGGCCTTGAAAATATATATTGCATCATTTGTGATTGAAGATTTCTATCATGTTCAGATACTATCGTCTCGACCGCCGATTAATTGCCCTACAGCATTCGTCTGCTACGGACGTTACTTCAAGTCGTACGAAAATTGTAACGCTGCACGAATCAAACGTTGCACAGAAATCATGGATATTGTTAGTGTCAAACTTTCAACTGTCAGTCATTTCATTAAGTAAGAAGAAAAAAACAATGCTAAGAGACGATGTAAACATGATCAATGTACGTGCGATAGATCCTAGGCAAACATTATCCGTTTTGTTTCAATTAATTTGCACAAGGATATAGAACACAATCTGCCCTGCTATTCTCCTGGAGGGAGGAGAAATTGATTCAAAATTTTCCCAAGGTTATTTGTGCGTAAATGAATGAAACGAAACCGAACCCGGATGTACGATTTCTCATCCCAAGCCCATATTTATTGCAGCAAAGCGTACAACGAATAATGATTTTGATTAATATGTATGTTCTACGTGGCCGAGTGGTCTCAGGCACGTATAATCTAACGACAGTTATTCCCAAGAGACGAAGGTTAGAATCATGCCGGTGGGCGAATATGTTTCAGACAAGATTTCTCGAATATTCACGCAAGTATACGTAGATAAATATGAAATATTCGCTGGCACAAAATTCTTTAGCAACATGAAAGTTTTAAAATGAAGTGTATTTGCACTTAGCAACACATGTTTTGAAATTTGAAGGAATAGATATGTAAAAAAATCAGTCAGATGCACAAAAGAAAGAAAAAACATGTTCAGATTCAGGATTTTTATTTTGTTTAACGGAGTTAGAAGGTTATGCCCCATATTCAGGTTTGTACCGGAAGTCAGCTGTCAATGGCACGGAAGTGACGTGAAGGGGAAAGAACATTTTTGGTAGTAATTGTAATTTGATTTTGCACAACACTCGAAGCGTACGGTTAAAATCGAGTCCCACCCCATAGATGTGGGTAGTGCTGACAACTTCTGATTAAAGAACCTCCTCTTACACCACGGCATATTTGAAGGGATGTCACTATTTGTTTAAGAAGATGTCTTTGAAAAAATAAAATAAAATATTCAATGTTATTTACATTTGGGTCCGGTTGTTTTTTTGTTTTTTTGTTTTTTTTGACAGAGGTGTTTGTTGCAAATTGTATTTGATGTTTATGGAGATGACGACGAAAGAAAGAAAAAAGAAGAAGATTATGAAATGTTCATGTGAGACTGATTTTTGTGAGGAGTCAGGTAGAGTGATCCCCGAAGAAATGAAATAGAAGTATTTGGGTGAAGAAGACGGGTTCAGTGGTCCCCGACAAAAATTATTTCTGGAATATGATTAGAGAAGTTAATCATCCAAAAGAAGGTAGAAAAATATCGTTGTCACTCGTCGTCGATATTGGACTTGCGGCAATCGTCGTTTTATACCAGACGTGCCAGTCATCATTCGTTCCAGAATTTACTGAATTGTTTTCCAAGCATAGGGTTTTATTTTCCAGAAAGAAGTATACGTCTAAAAAGTGAATACATAACATAAATGAATATACTGCACAAAAAAAAATAAAAAATGTGTAAATTATTCAGTAAGACCTGGTCGGTTCTCTTTAATCAAATTTGTTTAAGTGAATTCTTGCTCCCTAAAAATATCTAATTAACGCTCTCACACCATGATTGAGCACTTTGTTAGAGCTATTGTTAATTTTGTTGAGATACATTTTAATTTGTTGATCAATAACGGAGTTAGGAAATCCATTATTGACTAGTGCTTGCTTAATTAGTTGTGTAATAAACATTTATAAAGAATTACACAACATTAAGCAAACACTAGTCAATAATGGATTTCCTAACTCCGTTATAAATCAACAAATTAAAATGTATCTCAACAAAATTAACAATAGCTCTAACAATAATGATAATATTAATAATAATGGTTAACATCAAAATAAACATAACACTATTAACTTATACTATTGCACCCAAATACATAATAATTATAAACAAGATGAAAAAACTCTCAAAAACATAATACGTAGAAATGTTAAACCAGTGGAATGTAATAATCAAATTAAACTCATTATATATTATAAAAAGTTCCATCTGTTTTTGCGTTAAATATATTTAGATTTTGTCATTGAATAATCATATTATATGGCGCTAAACAAAATCAACCAATCAGTCTTCTTATCTTCTATATACAATGCGATGCCCAATTCTCAAAGCCCATTTATAATATTCAGTCAGTTAAGTGCCATACGTAATACACGCTTGGGCTATCATGTTTCGAAAGAAATATGACTGACTGAGCAGAAGATTATCCCGCAGTAGGTTGCCATTACTTTCTGCGGTAGACTGACTGCCGACCAAAGCTATAGAACCCAATCTGTCCTGTTATTTAACCCATAAATGGAGAGAAGAGACAGATTAATACCTTTTTAAGGATATTTGCGCGAAAGTGAATGCAAGGAATTACTTGTTTCCTGAGAGTTACTATCTCCAAGAATTTAAATGTAAAGTCAATAGACGTCTCCTGTCTCACTAACTTACATCCTCTCTCTCTCTCATTCTTTTCTACATCCACCCCACTCTCAGAAGTACTCTCTACCCTCACCTACATTCTTTCTGACACCCCTGCAACCTCTCACTCCTCATAACATTCCTCCTTGTCCACTCCACTCTCATCAGTAATTTCTTCCCTCGCGTACTCACTTCCTGACACTCCCTCCAACCTGTCACTCCTCAACATTCCTCCTATGTAACCCCCTGCACAACAGTGGCAGTAAAATTCCTTGCTTGGGGCGACACGATTATAAATAAATAAAACATGGAATTTGAAGTCGGCTCCCCGACTTCGCGTTCCGAGCCGATATCCACTGCACCACATACGCACATACGTTATATTATGTGCACCAAAAAATTTATTCCTTCTTTGACATTTTAAGTATGTATCAATTATGTTCCCTTTGTCCTTAATACTCTCCTCGTTACTCACATGCCCTATTCAGGGTGTTCTCAGTTCTTAAGTAAAAATTAAATTGTTTTTTATCTCGCCTCATCTGTGCAAGAATTATCTCGCGTCTTCTCTCATATACGTGGATTGATATTACATTTTTTTTAATCATGTCACCCTGAGCAAGGCGGTAACGCCACTGATGTGCAGGGGGCTACATAAGAGAAAAAGATTAGAGGAGATTGAAGAGTAGGACGAACCAGTTAGAAAGGAGCAAGAGAAGGATGGGAATACAGGTGTGATGACAGTTGCAAAGGTGGAGAGAAAGGAAAGGATCTACAGGGCCGAGTGGAAAGAACTAGGGTCAAGTAGTTAAGAGATGAGTACTGACCTTGCATTTAAATTCCTGGAGGTTGTAGCTGTCAGGAACGCAAGAATAAGGAAGCGAGTTCCACAGGCGGGAAGTGCGAGAAAAGAAGCTGGGGAGTAGCAGATCAGGAATTTTTTTAAAAGGTTTTTTTTTCGGAGGTCTTGTAAATAAAACATTCAATGCCACTTCGGACTACTGAGCCACAAGTCACGTAGTTTTTTTTTGTTTTTTTTTTAAATCCCCAGTTATATAACTAGTCTTTATTGTTTACTTCTGACGTCGTTGGTTCCATCTTCGGGAGTTCCTCTAGCAAGCACACAAGCAACCAATCATCTTACATTCAATAGTAAGTCTATTCCTCTCGTTTCATTTTATTACTTCATCAGACACACTCTTTGATTTTTCCTTTCTTTATGGCTGTCATTTCTCAGAGAATGTTTTTCAATAGATCTTATCTCATTATCCGTTCTAATGAACGAAAGACGGCAAGACTTAACGAACTGTATATTCACACGAACCAGCTTTGTATAACAAGAAGACATCATTCTATTCGAAACACTAAACGCGTTAAAAGAAAGGCTTCACATATCTACAGAACGTAAAAGTAAGAAAGAAAGAGAATAATAGAATAAAGACTAGATATTGGAACATTTATTCTTTAATAAAGCCAGTTTAATTAACTTTCAGCGCCTTTGAGGCATTTTTGTTCGATTTTTATTTCTTCATTTATATTAAACCCTGTTTTACCTATCCGCTTTAACGTTACCAGTTTCATTGATTTTGTCTCGAAAAGAATTCGGGTTTGAATCAGAAAGATTTTTTTGCGTTATGCTAAAGTAACCTAACGTCACGTTTTCATATATTGTCAGTCCTTAATATTTTATATCTTAAAATATCATATTTTCTAATCTTTTTTGTAGCAAAATAGATACGTTTAAGATATAGGTTTACTGGATAATGCTATAAAGAAACATCTGAGGACCTCACGCTTACAGGCCGGGTTTAGTGATCTTTTTTCGGCTTTCTGACTACTTCCATGGAAAGTGCTCGGACGAACTACATTCCTTGGTTCCGCCAGATCTAACTTTCACGGTTAGGACCCTCCATGACATTTACATTATAGCCAACCACACACATTCATTCTGCATTTCATCGGCGAGAAATAAGTTCCACACCTTCCATCGTGTGTATTAATGTGTGTGTTAATGTGTGCGTGCTTGTAAAATTAAAATAATTAATTTAAATAATAATATATATCAATCAACCAACCCCTATATCTATAAAGGTGACGAGGGTGGACGTTTTGTAAGCGTTTGCTATGTAAATTCTTCATATGTTTTTTTATTTTTATTATTCCTTAAACTACCCGAGTGAAACCGGACTACACTGTCAGTTTAGACATAAATTACACTTCAATCCTTTTGCGTTCTTAAAAAAAAAAAAACTCATTTAAAGTGATAACAACTTATAATAATTCTGCAATGGTTTCACGAACATATGCGACTCTTTTGCAAACACAACAGGATACACTGTCTATCTTAGTGTATTCGATAGGCTCTAATCTGTAATGTGTTAGCTCCCGACTTGGCAGCTCGACTCCAGCCACTTTCTCACAGACGGGATGTGGCTTCCTTCTGTCTATTTTTACAAATATTTTCATGGCTTCTGCTCCGACGAACTTCAGTCACTGGTGCCCCCGCCACTAGAATTTACTCGTTCAACCAGACCTTACAGTTAGATCAACCAAATGCAGCCCACAATTCAATCCCAGCAGTTTCTTTTCTCGCACTTTCTTTTCCTGCACTTACCGCCTGTATTCTTGCTTTCCTGACAACTACAATCTCCAGGAATTTAAATGCTAGGTCAATACTAATCTCTTATCCATTTGATTCCAGTTCTTTCTACATCACAATATGTATCTTGTTATTTCTTTTTCTTTCTCTCTGCCTTAGTAATTGTCTTCACAACTGTGTTTTCGTCCTTCTCTTGCCCTTTCTCTGACACCCAATATAGGCATATTTCTCTTCGCTATCCTCTTGCTTAACATTTTGCACATATGTAGTCCCCTGAGCATCAGTGGCGGTACCGCCTTGCTTGGGGTGAAATGATTAGAAAAAGAAGATATACATCCAAATGTTTCATGACTGACATCAAAATATCTAGCTTTCCATGACATCCTAATTCTCAATATGTCTAACATAATAATATAATTCTTCTATCCACCATGATCTTGTTTTCTATTGGTTAATTAAGCACAACCATCCGAATTCAACAAACCCCCTTAATATCCTGAATATAGTAACAATTCTGCTTTATTCGATTTCTATCTTTAAAAATTCCTACCAGAAAAATGGGATGTGCGTTGTGGTGCAGTGGATATTGGCTCGGAACGAGAAATCGAGAGCCGAGTTCGATTTCCAGCCGAATTCATTGCATTCACTTACGCGCAAATACCCTTGGGAAAGGTATTAATCCGTCTATTCCTTCTAGTTATGGGTTAAATAACAGAACAGAGTGGGTCCTATAGCTTTGGTCGGCAACCAGAAAAGCAATGGCAACCTACTGCAGGATAATCTTCTGCCCAGACAGTCATGTCTCTTTCGAGACATGATCGCCCAAGCTTGTATCACGTATGGCACTTAACTGACTGACTGACCAGAAAAATGTTTCACTGCCTGAAGAGGTGCAAATAAACTACCATCAAAGCAGAACGGCACTTGTGTTGCAGTCAATTCTTTTTTATTATAAAAATAAAAATATTACTATAGATATTGCTCTACTAATTATCGAGCACTCTCCAAAAAGTAAATTAATAGAAACAGTGAACTGTTAACCCAGTTGTTTGAACTACTTCTAATATATACAGGCTTGTATGTGGATGACTAGTAGCTACTCTGGCGTGTACGCATCGCTCATTCAGTGAAATGAATTAGAGCACCCTAGCTATTGGGCGCATATAATGATATGCGCTAAAATCTGCCTACTTCCGCCGAACGCCCATAGCCCAGGGGTAGAGTTGCCGACTGACGCCATTTCGGTCGGGTTTCAGTCCCGGTTAAGAAAGCAATCGGAGTCTAACCGTACTGATCAGCTGTGATACAGCGAAAGAGATCTGTCTGCGGATGACAATATATATAATATATATATAGAGAGAGATCTGCAGATTTCATTAAAGATGAGAGACATGGTGTGGTAGTTTTTTATGTAATTTTTCACGTAAATTATATGAAAGTTAATCAAATGTTTTCTTTATCTGAGCGCTTCAGGCTAAACTTTTATCCATTTTCGAAGATGAATGTTATTTTAAGTGTAAAAGAATGCATTTGCTGTTATGCATAATGTAGAGTAGAGCTATGTGCCATGTACCGAACACAGCAAGTGTGTTGGTAACGTTTATGTACTTAATGTTACTGAGTGTTGTTTTTTTTTTCGTTTTTATTAATAAGGCTTCCATTATATTTTCATTCTTCTTTTGATGTTGTTATGATATTTGTGTCGACAACGAGTATATTCCGAATACGGTATGTATATGTCTGTATATATATATATATATATATATATGTGTGTGTGTATATGTATGTATGTATGTATATATATATATATATATGCATGTATGCATATAAATATATACATATTATGTATATATATATATATGTACACATATGTATCTGTATATATATATATATATATATATATATATATATACAAAATATTTGTAAATGTGAATGTGTATAATTCGATCACTCTGTCTTCATCTCTCCTGCCTGAAGTATTTTCTCATGGACATGTCAAACTACTGTGTATTTGTATGCGATCTTGAAACGGATGGATTCTTCAGCGGAAAAAATGAAGCTTAGCCATTGAATCATGAATGTTCGGAAGTAGTAAAAAACGAACTAAAAATGCTAAAAAAATAGAGGCACCATTTACTTTCTTATATGAATCTGTGTTCGGAAAATTAAAAGAAAAATTATCTGAAACCCTGGAAGATTTCTTACTATGTATTCACCAGATACCCTGAAGACATGTCCATCTTCCTTTTCTTTCCCTAATTTTTTATTCTTATATATATATATATATATATATATATATATGTATGGGTGTGTGTGTGTCTGCGTGCGTATGTATCTGTCTGCCTGAATGAGAAAAGCAGTGTTTACATAAGCCAATATATTATCATGTACGTGGGACACATGAATCACTTAATCGCAAATACATAATACTTATAATTACTGAAATGCGATTTAATAATTTACCTTGCTTATTTCTGGGTGTTAAAATAATACATAGTTTCAATTATATAGTAACTGGATTTCTAAGTTCATGACTTATATAAGAAATGTTCAGTTAATATTTATTAGTAATAATATAGAATAAATTTAAAAATGTAAGCGTACATGTGTGATATATATATAAGTATATGTATATTTATTTATATTCGCATATATATTTATGTATGTCTGTGTTTTTTTGATGTTTGGTTTTATATGCGCATGTACTTGCTAATAGATGTGGGCAAATATTAAGGTATATTCTAATGAAAACATAAACGTATAAACACTTATATGTATGTATAGTAGTGACTTGAGATACGAGTTTATAACGTTCCAAGACAGTGATCGTGTCTCAAAAGACTCGTATCATAAACTGATTTAGTTAATGGAAATTAGTGGGAATATTTCCGATCCATTCCAAGCCTCTAAAAATTACACTTATTTTTCTTAAAAGGTACCCAAATTTTTTAATTTATGGGTTTCATACAAGTAGAAACGTAAAGAATAAACTGTACTAAACCATGAAGTTCAGACTATTCCAAGACCAACTGGTGGAGGAGAAAGAGTAAAACAGCAACATTTAACATAGCAACCATTAAACTCGTCTAGCAATGGCATGACTATTTTTCAATACCGAAGATTAACTTAATCATTTAAATTTTAATTTTTGCAAACGCATTTACATTTTATACATTAATGTAACGTTATCATTTTTTAAAGATTTTATGTTTATTCTTTTTTATTTGGTAGATTTTTGTTTTTGTTTTGGTGTTATTTTTGTTTTTGTTGATATGCTTTTTTTAAACTCCATTTTCACCTAAATTAATTTTTGTTGTCACTAAATGTTGCATTTATGAGCACGCTGTATATTAAACTGTTCGGCATTGCTCTTTAAAATTTCTTCTGGCCCGTGGGAGTTACTAAATGGTAATTCCAGAAAGAAGTGAAAAAGTACACTGAGCGAGGAATTACTCCCGAACCTAACTAGCAGATGCTTTACAAAGACTCGCTTATATGTCAAAATTCTGCTCGTATTTCAAGCCAAAATCGGACAAACTCAGGTTCATATCTACAAAAAAAAAACAAAGAAAAAAAAAACAAAGAAAAAAAAACTTGTATGTGAAGATAGACGATATATATATATATATATATATATATATATATATATATATATATATATATTACTTGCACATTTATTTCACGTTCTCTTAATGCATAAATACATACATAGATACATACATACATCTATATATATAAAAGGTGACTTCACGTAATAACTCGTTTACAAATGATACATATACATTACGGAAATCAACGAAAATTAACGAAATGGTTATAAACAAACCGACAATTTGAATTTATTTGTTTAAACATTATTTTTGATCGATACTCGTATTTAAGTAGATATTCTGTTTATAATCAAACGGCATTATATATTTATTTCTCACAGCCTGATTATTTACGATAAATCTTTATTACGAACATGTGTGTCATTCGGCAGGATTCAAACCTGTGACCTCTATCCATAATTTTCAAACAAATAATTTCATATATATATATTATTTCTTTCTGAAAGAAAGGCTATAGAGGATAGCATGGAATCAAACGACATCATCAAATAGTCTCTTATCAGCATTGTTCCCGTACTGATCATGCTAGATTATACCTTTTCTCCCGGCAAGTGAAATCAAATCAGCTCAGTGGAGTTGCTTTATAAGTCTCATATTATTTCTGCGAGTGTTGAAGAATAAAATATGCTTAGACAGAAGTATGCAACATGGATTTACTAACTACATTAACAGAAGGGCTAACAATAGATTGTTATATACATATTTATTTATTATGTGATATAACTCTGAGGCCATATATTTATGTTTACGTCTGGTCACAAATTCTTATTACATATATATATATATAAATCAAAATAAATTTTCAAAATTCAAAAATGTTGAATGAACATTTCAACAAGAAATCCCTAAGAGAGATTTCACGTCTCCTCAGCAACAGTCTAAATCAAAATGCATTTATATTGGCTCTGTAATTTTAATTACATTGAGCTCCCTTCCTGTATTATTTTTTAATATTAAAACTTTTAAAATTTTTAATATTAATATTAATTAGGATCAGGTTCTTTGAATTTGCCTTCTTACTTTTCCATTTCGGATTAAATTAATTTAATAATATATATATATATTTGTATGCGTATATATAAATATGCGTGTGCATATTACTCTCTTTATATATATCGCTCTCTCTCTTTCTCTCTCTCTCTCTATATATATATATTACTAGCGATCTACAATTCTCGTATCTTTTTATTACTGAGTGAAATGTCCATTCACTATTGTAATTCATAATTTCTATCTATGTTGTTTCCCAAAAATATTCAATTTATGTGATATACCTCTCTGAAGTTATTTAATTTTGTATTACGTATGACCACAAATTCGTATTACATCTATCTATCTATCTATCTATCTATGTGTGTATATATATAAATATGTGTGTGTCTATATAGCTCTCTATCTAAATCCTGCATTGAACACTTCATTGAAGACTACTGTCACATCTGGTTGTGTGCACCTGTTAGTCATCTCGGGGTTCTTGACAATATCCAACTGAGAATCTGCAATGTATTCGATCCCGACCAGGTAGCTCAACTCCAGCCACTTCCTCACCGACGTAATGTGGCCTCCCTCTGTGTCTTCTACAAATGTTTCTCTGCTTCTGATTCAATGAGCTTAGCTTACTGTTACTCCTTCTGCATGAATTTCCTCAAACTACTAAACTAGCAACAAGGTCCCACCCTTTTACTGTGAGACCAAACAAATATAACAGCAACATCTACTCTATCAGCTTCATTTCTCGCACTTCCTGCCTGTGGAATTCCCTACCGTATATTTCTTTGACTCACATCCTCTCTTTAACAACCCTGGTATCATGTTATTTTTCTTTCCACTCTAGTCTCATGCAGCTCTCCTCACTCCATTATTCTCATCTTTCACTTACTCATTGTTTGTAACTTGTTTCTGTTTTGCATCACTGTCCTCTGCTTTGGGAGATATGATTAATATATATATATATATATATATATATATATATATATATATGTGTGTGTGTGTGTGTGTGTGTGTATCATATAATAATTCTGCTTGTTCCTTCTTTAGTTAGTTATTTAGTTCCTCCGTCCGTTACGCTACTGAAGAAAAATAACACATTTACTCCCTACACGAGCTTTTCCTTCCTCTCTATCTTTTTACTCTCCTCAGCCTTTCGCTCACCTTTGCCAAACGGAAGGGTAATAAAGTGTGAGAGAATAGGAGGAGATAGACTATAGCATTAATGTATCAGTAGCAGCTTAAGCTGGTGGTTGTGGCAGTAATTGTGTGTTTATGTGTGTACTGTACAGTATAGTAAAAATAAGTGTTTTTGTTGTCGTATTCCGCGACCTAATAAAGAAATTTCTTGCCTTTACACTCTTGGCCATTACTCAGTTGGTCTTTTCTGTTTAAAATGGACACAGGAGCCATGATCTTTCAGTAATAAAAAAAAAATTCTCTATCAAAATCTTTCACAAAATAGCGTACAGTATTTTGATCATGGTCCGTGCATACGCCGCTTAATATAAGATTACAGTAAAGTAGCTACTATGGACGTTACTTTTATAGATATTTTAATAAAATTAGACTCTGTGTTATCGTTATTTTATTATTTAATGCCTTTATGTTTGAAGACGTTTAATCTCATTTGTAGTATGACAAAGTAAAATTTTTCCCAGGAAATCATAATTATTTTTCTGCGGTAATTCCACGGGTTCCGCTGGTATATATAAATATAACCACAAAATATAGCGGGGAGCAGTAAAAAATGTCTTCAAAGACACTAAATAACAAAAATGCTCAATACTATCGTAAGGAAGTAGAGCAAAAATACACTTACAATTTTTGGGAATCCGTATCACCCTACCCGGAATTTACACCGCCGAAGAAACCAGGCGCAAACGAGTGTGAACTACACAGAACTATCAGCTTAATGATCCACATTACCAAACTGATGGTCAGAATACTGATGAATAGAGCGAGAAGCAAAATCAGGCCAGAGATAGGACAGGAACAGTGCGGGTTCGTCAAAGACACAGGAACAAGAAACGCCATATTCATGATTAGGATGCTCTCTGAAAGGGCAATACAAATGAAGAAATATTTGTACCTATGTTTCATTGACTATGCGAAGGCATTCGACAAGATACGACACAAAGAACTGATGGAGATGCTCGGCAGCCTCGACATTTTCGGCAAAGACATAAGAGTAACCAAGAATCTCTACTGGCAGCAAATGGCCTGCATACGGACAGGCAACGATCTCAGTAGATCTACAAAGATTGAAAGAGGCGTAAGACAAGGATGTGTCTTTTCACCGGATTTGTTCAACCTGTACAGCGAGTATATCTTGAGGACCCTAGATTACACGCCAGGATTTGTTGTTGGAGGACACAACTTGAACAACATAAGGTACGTAGACGATACAGTACTGATCGCGGACACGGAAAATAAACTACAACACCCCATACAGAAGGTAGCGGTGGAGAGCGACAAAAAAGGACAACAAATAAGCTTTAAGAAAACTGAGTGCATGGTCATCAGCAAAAGGTACAACCCAAAATGCCAAATAAATGTGGGAGATACCAGAATCAAGCAAATACAAAAATTTAAATACCTAGGAAGTGTCCTAACTGAAGATGGAAAGTGCGACACGGAGATCCGAAGGCGAATTGTAATGACAAAGGACGCGTTCCAGAAGCTGAGCAAAATACTAACACACAGGAAAATCTCACTGGAAACAAAGAAAAGAGTGCTGGACTGCTACGTGATGTCAGTTATTCAATACGGCAGCGAATGCTGGACAATATCATCGAAAATGAGGACAAAACTGGAAATGTGGTTCTACAGAAGGATGCTGCAGATATCATCGACTGAGCATGCAAGCAACGATGAGGTGTTGGAAAGAATGGCAACAAAGAGGAAATTGATACTGAGCATCAGGAAGAGACAACTGAAGTTCCTGGGACACGCAATGAGGAAGGAGAGCCTGGAGAACCTGATACTGACTCGCCAGATAGAAGGAAAGAGAGACAGAGGAAGACAGATGATAACATATTTGCAGGGCCTGATCAGGTAGTTGACGGAACGGGGGTTGACAGGAGTAACGGGAACAAACATACTAGGAACCACAAGTGATAGGGAGACATGGAGAACCATGATCGCCTACGTCCTGAAAGGACAGGGCACATAGAAGAAGAAGAAGAAGAAGAAGAAAAAATAGATACGGAAAACCAATGGTTGGATATTGTCCCTAAATATAAACACCGGAAAGAAGTGTAGCAGTAAAAGAGGAGGAGGAAATAAATTCCAAAACAGAGAACAGGAATTTTACTTAGAAAAGAAATAATGGCCAATTTTGCTTCCTGAAACAGCCTGCACCAGATATCTCCACGTTTTTGTTTTCTTGCTTTCACCTTCTTTACAGTAATCCAATTCACGCAGTGGTTTCTTCCATATATTCTTTGAAACTGCCAGACACAGACAGCCAGACTAGTATTATTTTTTATATATTTCCAGCCTGAACGAAGATGTATGATTATATAGACTGGGGTTAAACAACAATGAAAGTATAAAAACGCATTTGTGTGGTAGAAGTGTCAGAAAAGTATTCTACTAAAACAGAATTTCTTGTAATATATTTTTGTAAAGAAATTACAAATCCTCTTAAGAAAATGAATTTTATATTTAAATATAGCTAAAAAAAAAACAACAACAATTTTCAATTTTTTTATCAGTTAGTGGATAAGGTATTAACCCGTCTCTTTCCTTCAGTTATGGGTTAAATAATAATAGAACAGATTGGGTTCTATAGCTTTGATTGGCAACCAGTCTACAGCAGAAAGAAATGGCAACCTACTGCGGGAAAATCTTCTGCCCAGTCAGTCATGTCTCTTCGAGAAATGATAGCTTCAAGCATGTATCACGTATGGCACTTAACTGACTATAAAATGAGTATTTGTGCGATCTCTTCTAATCCCTGTTATGCACTCCATTTACTCGTATTCGTTAATTACATATTACTCTGCGTTCTTCTATCCCTCTTGCTGTCAATATGTCCTGCGAATGCCAACTTTTTAAAACCCTCTTTTTTCTATAGAATTTCCAATGGTGTCTTTGTGATACTAATTACAAACTTCCATTTTGAATGGCCAAATCAAATTAAAAAGGGAATATGTGCTTGAATTATGGAGAGGGGTGCATGAAATGCAATAAGACATTTTAGTTTTAAGCTAGTCGGCATTACTGTCACTACTTAAAAATGAAAGAATCTATCTGTAAACTTTCTTGTAATCATAACATTTGTAGTACGAAATATATATACACACGCACATATATATGAATTTGTACATTTGTAAAGTTTTCACATATTTTGCAGAATGTGAAAAAGCATACGTATAATATTTTATACGTAGAATAAATGTTTTATACGTATTTAAAATGTCTTATCATTCAAGTAACTTCACATATGGAACACACAATTAAAACTTTAAATGAAAACCACACACACACACACACATATATATATATATATATATACATGTTTTGTTAAAAATGACAGAAAATGTGCCGTGGTTAAACTTAGATAAAACTTTTCATGTGAATTCTTAATCCTTTTTCTTTTCTTTTCAGAACAAGAATTATATAAAAAATGTGTTCACCGTTTTTGGAATATAAAATATTCTTATGAGTCTACATACAAATACACAAATATCTTCAGCTAAAAGTAAAACAATATTCATACTTGATAATGTTTAAAAGTATAGCCGAAAGCTTGGATAAAGAAAACATTCAGATAATTTTTATATAATATAAGTTCTGAAAAGCAGAAAAAAATCACATGAAAAATGATATTAAAAAATAACAATACCCGCTTGTCTGTCATTTTTAACAAAATTTGCATAAAAAGTATTGCTGCCCAAGTAAACTGTATATATATATATATATATATATATATATATATATATATTCGGTACATTTAATCATCAGTTTTCATTCATGCGAAAATTCTTTTTTAAACAAAAGTACTTAATTTTTCTTCAACTCGGAGGATTCCTCTGCTTTCCAAGGAGAGTTTAATCTTAGATTGTTCGATGTAATCTGAGTGCTTTCGGCTTTCCAAACGCAATATCAAAGGGTTTTCTTTATTTTCAAATATAATATTATCTAAACAAATATCTCTTTCATAGTGGCACATAAGAGTTGAAAACGTTCAGAGTATATTCCATATATTAATATGAAATTATCTCGGGCAAAAATAAAAATGGTCAGCACTGTAAAAAGTAGTATACTATTGTGAGATAAATGGTTTTCAATTCTCTTCCATATCATCTAACAATATGATATGTAAATCATCTAACAATAACTATCTCTGCGATGCTGGTTCGAATCGTGGAAGAAAATGTAATTTTTTATTTAATAATCTTTCTGTAAACAGAAAAAAAAATGTTTCATGCATAAACAGAGAGCCTACTCCAATATGTCTATCCACTAAAAATTACGTTTAAGGTGATAAACAATATGACTTATTCTTTACTTTCTATAGAAATACATATACACACATACCTATATATATATATATATATATATATAATGGACATAAGTAGGATGGTTTTATAAAACTATTGGTAATAAAATATTTTGCGGCTCTCGACTGATCCTCAGACCAAATTCATACAACAATCTTCTTCTATGTGCCTTCTCCCTTCAGGACGTAGGCGATCATGGCCTTCCACGTTTCCCTCCCTCTGGTGGCTCTCAGCAAGCCTTCACCTGTTACACCATGCAACCCTCCTTCCGTCATCCACCTGATTAGGTCCTTCAAATATGTTATCCATTGCTTTCCCCTGTTTCTTTTTCCCTCTATCTGGCCTGTTAGTATCAGCTTCTCCAAGGCCTCCTTCCTCATTGCGTGTCCCAGGAACTTCAGATCTCTCTTCCTGATGCTCAGTATTAATTTCTTTTTTGTTTCCATCATTTCCAAGACCTCATCATTGCTTACATGCTCGATCCATGATATCCGCAGCATCCTTCTGTATAACCTCATTTCAGTTGCTTCAAGGTTTTCCTACATCTTTGATGATATTGTCCAGCATTCACTAACATATTGAATGACGGACAGCATGTAGTAATCCAGTGCTCTCTTCCTTGTGTCTAGCGAAATTGTCCTGTTTCTTAATACGTTACTGGAATGCTACTGGAATGTTTGTTTCGCCATGCCATACTTCGGATCTCTGTGTCGCACTTGCCGTCTTCTGTTATAACACTTCCCAGATATTTGAATTTTTGTACCTGCTTGATTTCAGTATTCCCTACCTGTATTTGTCATATTGGGCTGCCCTTTTTATTGATGACCATGCATTCGGTTTTCTTGCAGTTTATTACTAGTACTTTCTTTTTACTTTCTCCGGCTACCTTCTGTAGGAAGTCTTGTAGTTTTCCTTCTGTGTTTGTTATTAGCACCGTATCATCTGCGTACCTTAGGTTGTTTAAATTGCGGCCTCCGATTACGAATCCAGGCAATACTTCTAGGGTCCTCAAAATATTCTCGCTGGACAAGTTGAATAGATCCGGTGAAAAGACACATCCTTGTCTTACGCCTCTTTCTATCTTTGTATATCTACTCAATTCATTACCTGTCCATATACAAGCAGTTTACAGTCAGTAAAGGTTCTTGATTACTCTAAAGTCTTTCCCAAATATGTCAAGACTGCCGAGCATCTCCATCAATTCTTTGTGGCGTATTTTTTCAAACGCCTTCGCATAATCAATAAAGCACAGGTATAAGTCCTTCTTCATTTGCATTGCCCTTTCGGAGAGCATTCTAATCATAAATATGACAATCCTTGTTCCCGTGTCTTTAACGAAACCGCACTGTTCTTGTCCTATCACGGGCCTAATTCTGCTTCTCGCTCTTTTCATCAGGATTCTGACGATCAGTTTTGTATTATGGCTCATTAAACTGATGGTTCTGTGGAGTTCGCACTCGTTTGCTCCTGGTTTCTTAGGTAGTGCTGTGAAGATCGACTTGCTGAGGTCATCTGGTATAACCCCACTATTACAAATTTCATTTTCTTATTTCACTTATTTTTTTCTATACCAAATTATTCCAGGACTATCAGCAGCCCTATGACTATTCCGTCTGGTCCCGCTGCTTTGTTTCTATTCAATATGACTAATGCAGATTACACTTTCCCTAGTTTGTTCTTCATATTTGGTTTTCACGCTGTGAGTGTATTCTTTCTGTAGTTTGAGGTTGTTCACGAGTGCGTTGTATATAAGTTTTGGTGCTGCACTAGGCTTTTTCAATCTCCGGAGTTTCAACTTTAGTTTGCAGATGACTGAGAAGTGTTCGCTTCCACAGTCAGAATCTGGATAGGCTTTGCTTTGAACCACTGCATTTCTGAATCTGCTGTTTAGTGTTATGTAGTCTGTCTTATTTTTGGTGTCATCTCCTGGGCTTCTCCATGTCCATAGAGTTCGTGGGTGTTCTTGAAACCAGGTATTAGTTATTACCTTGTCATTTGCTATGCACCATTGCATTCATTTTACTCCTCGTTCGTTGCGGATTCCTAAACCAAAGTTTCCAGTTCTCATACCTTCCCTCTCTTTGCCTACTTTGGCATTCAAATCGCCTATGATGATCCTGATATCTTGGCTTTTCCATTGAGCCTTGACCTCCTCTAGTGTGGAGTAAAAAGATTCTATTTCTTCCTCGGTGCTTTGTGTTGTTGGTGTATATATGACTACAATTTCTATGTTGAACGTTCTTCCTTTCAGTTTGACCAGGAGAACTCTTTCGGAGAAATGGCAGCATCCCAAAACAAATTTCTCCATTTTTTGTCTAGTATTAAGCCGACTCCTTTATTATTATTTTTGTCTCCGGTGTATATTATCCTATGGTTGTCGCTGCTGAAGTCGCCATTATTTGGCCATCTGGTTTCGCATATTACCAGAATATTGATTTTTAGTCTGTTCATTTCCTGCTTGATATTCTCTAGTTTTCTGCACCTGTTTAACGTCCTAACGTTCCATGTCCCCAAGGTAATCCTTTCTTTGTTGCGCACAGTCACAGTGTAACCGTCCACAGACAGCTGTTGCTCATGTCGTTCCTTCCCAGGCGAGCGACATATTTTGGGAAAAGCTGATACCTTTACGCCGTTGTTGCTAACAGTCGCCGGATGACGGTCAGGTTTACACCTGTTGCCCATGTCGGTCCTTACTGGGCGAGGAATTGCTTTATTTGGGAGCAACCCCCTTCATGCCGTTAGTTTAACATGTATTTGTTGTAACCATGATTTTACGCAGGATAGAGATAGTGGAGTGGTACCCTGTTGGTTTCCCCACGGCGATTTATTCAGACACCAACTCTAGTTAGCTGGCCGTTGAATCATCAAGAGCTCTTCCACCCTTTGTAGGTTTTTTTCTTTATCCTACCGGGTCTACAACATCCCGTATATATATATATATATATATATATATATATATATATATAAGAGGGGTGGAAAAAACAAATATTAAGTATATACTTTATAATTTCAAAGAATTAGTACTGTAAAAAAAAATGTCAATTCCCCTAGATACTCCTAACTAACATAAGAGAAAGCATCACATACCCAGTAAACAGAAGATATTGTTTGAAAATTCGTCCTTCCTCAAAGATGACTTCTTGTTTTAATTTGGGTATTTCCTGCAAATGCATATATCATTTTGCGATACCATGTGGTCTAAGGAGGGGGGAACAGACAGACGAATTATAATGCTAGTAAATATTTTACAATACAAAAATCAATTTTAAATTAGACATAAATATATTTATAAACTTAATACAAGAACAAATAACAAAAACGAAAGAAAAAAATAAATTATTCTGAAAAAATAATATTGAAAACAAAACATGAAAAATAGTGAAACGAATAATTTTTTCTCTCCCTTACCTGCTATTCTAACAAAACGGGACCACAAATCTTAGCAAAACTTAGCATTTCATACCCAGTAAACAGAAGATATTTTCTTTGAAATTTCGTCCTTCCTCAAAGAGGATATCTGTTTTAATGTGGGTATGAATGGGTTAAGATTATCCAGATAAAAAGTCAACTAAAAAGGAAAGAAGAAAAGAAAAAGAAAAAAAGAAAAGAAAAATAGGAGAGGGAATGTTAACTTAACAGTGTCAGATATTAGCGTCAATGTTATGTCTAGACGAAGAGACGGCTTTGTTGCAAAGAAAAAACTAACTGAATATTAATATTAATCGAGTCCAACAATGAGGAAAATTATTTTGGGAATAAAATTACATTATTACATGGAAAAATGCGTGCATGAATAGAAATATACTTAAGATAATATTAAACCTCGAAAAGAACAAGATAAGATATTGAACCTGAAAATGTAAAGGGAACTAAAAAATTAAAAAAAAAACTATTCTACGGAACTAAAAAATAAGAAATTTCTTACTTTAAATATTGCATTCAAATTATTTTTGCTACAAATTTTTAAGTTAGAATTTCTTATTATTTGCTTTAATAGAATATCATGTCTTTTACTTTTTCAGTTTTAATAACTTGTCATGTTTTTTTTCAGGTTTAATAAAATCTTAAGATTATTACTTTTTATGCACGCATTTTTTAGGTAATCTATGATTTTTCCGGGCATTGCTATTCATTTAATATAAACTGACTGTTGAAAACCGCATTCAAAAATATTAAAAAGGAAAAAAATTAATGCAATTGATTAAAAAAACAATAGAAATTGATTATTTATAATTAATTCTGATAAAATGATATGTGATAAGCAAAATTTGATTGACAAAAATGATAAAAGATATCATCAGAATTTGAAAGTTGAAAATGGCATGCAAAATATTAAACAGAAAAAAATTATAATGAATAAGATTTATTATTAGAAGCGTTAGTCACTCACTTATGTACTTATTTATTTAGTCCCCCTTTTTGGACTTCACATATCTTGATAAAACCTTTTTCTACTGAAACAAAATTCTTTTTTTTTCAAAATGTAGCTAAGGAGTTGACCTATCTAATTCTATAAACTGCTTGAAATTTGTTTAAGAATAGAATTAGTGTTGAAGCATGAAATCTTCTTACATTCACTCAATGACGAACTTATATATGGAAAAACTGCCGTGATTGAAGGATGAAGATGGGAATCAAGTATCAGTCACTTAAGTGCCATACGTGAAACACGCTTTGGCGATCATGTCTCGAAAGAGACATGACTGACTGGGCAGAAGATTATCCCGCAGTAGGTTGCCATTACTTTCTGCGGTAGACTATGTACCAGCCAAGGCTATAGAACCCAATCTGTCCTGTTATACATATCCTATTCATACGAACCTCTCCAAAAAGTATTCTCGGCATTAAATAACCCACTGGGGTTGATATACCGTAAAACAAAATAAACCAAACCAAAACTAATAAAGTTTCTAAGACTAGATTTGCTTGAAGTTAGTTTTAAATTCAGCGATCTTTTACCATTAGATTCGGTGCCAACTTAGGATAAAAAGCCCAGTGTGATGTCATATTAAAAAATTAGTAGAATAGGTAGAGAGGAATCCATAACATTCTGAGGGTATCTGTGCTTAAACGAAAGAAAGTGTCTTCGTTGGATCATTATTTCAGTACACCAGCCACAATTTCAGCGTCGCTGAACTGCAAACTATGGATACAAACTTTCCAGAAACATACAGCAATCACCAGTGTCAAGTAATGTGAATTTGAGGGAAAGAATAGTTGCCAGCTCTATTTAGTTATAAGGATAGGTTTTACTATCATTACATTCATCTTTAAGCCCTTACACTTAGTATAACAATGCTATAATTGTTTTATTTAAAATTTTAATTTTTTAATTCAATGTAATTTTTATCTATTTAAATTTCACGCTTGATAAATTAAAAACTAGTAACCTAAGATAAGATTTACCTTCAATGTACATCGGGTGAACTTAAATTAAAATTTCTTAAACGGTCAGTTAGTAATATGCACCTGATGAATGCGTAACTCAGGAAACTCTGAACCGTGCTATCGACGGAAGATAATATATATATATATCGGAAGAGGGAGAGGGAGATTTTGATGTGTGAAATCAATGGATATCCATGACAATATGTTTTCTATCGATCAATTTATATATCGATATAACCTCATTTTCGGTTTTTCTGAAAAGTGTGCATCATTCCACATAATTATACACCGTTCAACTGTGCAGCTAGCCTAGCTTCTCAGTTATATACTATTTGTATTAACAAATTTTGGGAGCGGGTTCCTCACATTCAAACAAGGATAAAAGTCCATATAAACATATTACCAAAAGCCCATGTTTGTGCCCCAACAGAGTAACTCATAAAAAGAACGGTGTGACTAAAATGTACCGGGTATCCATCATGCACGAACAACATGCGTAGATCCTCTAGCGGGTCTTCAAATGTGTTTATAGATTTTATGCATTCTTTAAAAATTAAGAACACTGAAAATTGTAATATCTGGAAAGTTCTTAATACATTTTCTCTCTTTATACATTTATACCACGGATTTAAATTTTCTAATATCATGTCTTTGGAGTCAATGCTAAAAGAAATATGTTCATTTACGGAATCCTTTCGTCAGAAAATGAAAACAGTAAGATTTGTGTTCACATTCTTCCTCTATGTGCCATGTCCTATCAGGACGTAGACGATCATGACTTTCCACGTCTCCCTATCTCTGGTGGCTCTCGGCAAGCCTTCACCTGTTACACTATGCAACCCTTGTTACATCATCCACCTGATTAGGTCCTTTAAATATGTTATCCGCTGCTTTTCCATGTGTCTTTTAACATCTATCTGGCTTGTTAGTGTCAGATTCTCCAAGACCTCTTTCCTCATTGCATGTCCCAGGAACATCAGCTGTCTCTTCCTGATGCTCAGTATTAATTTCCTTTTCGTTTCCATCATTTCCAAAATCTCATCATTGCTTACATGCTCGATCCATGATATTCGCAGCATCCTTCTGTAGAACTACATTTCAGTTGCTTCAAGTTTTTCCTTCATATTTGATTATATTGTCCAGCATTCACAGCCATATTGAAGAACTAACATCACATAGCAATTCAATACTCTCTTCTTTGTTTCTAGCAAAATTTTCCTGTTTCTTAATACCTTACTGAACTTCTGGAATGCTTCCTTCGCCATGCCAATTCGCCTTTGGATCTCTATGTCGCACTTTCCGTAGGATACTTATTTCAAAGCAAGAAAAAACATGTTGCGATGAGACCGAAAATTTCCTATTTTATAAGGAAATTCTAATGTGCACCTCAAGGATTCATCTTTCAATTTAAGGAGCGGTGTTCGTAGTATTTGATCCTATTAAACAAGAAATGTATTTGTATTTAAAGGTACACAACTCAGAAAAGAAAATATTTATGTATGAAGCTGTGAGATGTGTGGACGCTTAAATGACTGAAAATAAGTAATCGGCCTAACAGAGAAAATGTCTCCTAAAGCGAGGATCGTTTCCGGATACTGGAACAAAAGAGAAAGATAAAAATGTCCATTCCTTTTATAATTTTGAATGTCACACTTATTTTTGGAAATAAATTAAATCTATTTTTAGAAAAAAGGAAGGGAATCTCACAGTTTGCATGAATAATATTAAAAATTATTGTCACGACATAATACAAATGAAAAGTATCTTCCGTACATGAAATAGATAATCAACTCTTTAAAATCCACACACATGAAATTATGAACTGAGAAAATAAACGATTTTTATTGTTCTTATGTGAAGTAGATAACGAACTTTTTCTAAAGTATGTATGCTCTTTGAAGTACAGTTACAGGTTTTTGACCAGAATTTATTTCCATTTTTTATTGACTTATATTTTAAAACAAATTAATAAGGCTACAAAAATTAAATCCAAATTAAATGTTTGCATGTTGTATATTAGATTTTGAATCTAGAGTTAGCTATTTCCGAGACTGATCAAAGTTATATAGCCCATTTTGTTTCTTTTTTTACCATAGAAAGAAACAATAACGCTTTTTTCTAAGAAATTATAGCAAAAGCATGTCAATAGCTTTTTCAACACTAAGGGCAAAACATTTTATGAAATTAAATACTAATAACAAAAGAATAATAATCTTTGCCAATGATTCTGTTTGATAAAAACTGAATCCACCCTATTATAATAAAGACTATATATATATATATATATATATAAAAATCTGGTCATAACACATGACATTGCATTAAATATATCGTTCTGTTCACATTTCGGGCTCTCGCGCGGTGTTAATAGAACCACATAAAAAATTTACGAGCTGCGCTTTCTATTTGGTGACTGTTGGCGTTGCTTAGGAAAGTTTTATTTCAACAGAAGATAAAATCGTCTTTGATGGTGGATGTTTTTATGTTAACATCCCTGTAGACTGACTTTATGTAACCTCTCTAAAGATGGCTCATGCGAGCCGAAAACTTAGAACCAAATTAATAAAATCTTATCCAAATATTGGAGAATTTTTGTCTTTACTTTCACCTGAAATTAAAGCGAAAATACGATGTTTAGAACGGCGTTTGATTAAATAGAGTAGACATTCATTGTCTCTTATATTTAACAGGACATGTTCAGAAAATTATCTGCTGCCTTGATACACTATATATATATATGTATATAAAACTTTACTACCAATTATAAAAGGTCTTGTCGCTTGTTTTATGCCTTATTATTTTATTTTTTAAATAATTAGTTCGTCGAGTAGTAAAGAACACACACACACACACACATATATATATATATATATATATATAGTTATAATAAAGACCGTTTGTACTTATCTTTACTTATATCTATCTATCTATATATATATATATATATATATATATAATCCTTTCAAATATTTCTAAATATTTTTCGGTCATTTTTAAAGGCATGAGTACATTCCTAAAGATGCTGAAACTCTTTAGAATTCTTACTTTTTGTTTTATTTTTATATAGATACCTGCAAAAATACTTTTGTTTTCTCAAAGCGTAAGCTTGAATGATATAAATTTTAACATAGAAATTAACTTAGTTTACTTCATAACTGATATTTGGTAACAGAAAAATGAAAATTTGTAATTAAAATCTTCTAAGAATAAATTAGATATAAAAATATAGAAAATGAAGAAAAATATTAAGTGTTACGATTTCTTAGTGGGGATTTTTAAATTTCTTAAATGTAAATAAAATATACATTTCTTTATGCGTTCTTTCGTGTGTTCTTTAACGGTCAACTTATTTGTAAATAATGTTGGAGGAAAATCACTTTTTATTATAAATATAATATGAACTCTGCTTATATATTTTGGGTGAGGTGCGGGTGATGTAATTGTTAGTGATTCGAAATAAAAGATCACCGAGCGGAGCTAAAATTTCAGTCGAATTCTTTACACGAGTTAAATAGTAGGAAACTTATCAGGAAGTATATTTTTATCTCCATAAATTTATTAATGCAACAGTCCCTCCAAAAAATAATTATTCTTACTCTCCAAAATATGCTTCGAATTTGAACAAAATTTATAAAGGGTTGATAAATCGTAAAACAAAACAAAGAAAATAACCAATTACTATCATTTTTAGAGTGTGTTTAAGTATGGATGAACAAACGTTCTGAGCGTAATTTGAAAAATTATCCGCACTTTCGCCATAACATATGTTTAGGCTTGTCATGCTTTCTGATCATGCACATGCGTACTTATTATTGTTGCTATTGTGGTCAGGTAATGGAAGCTTAATTTAGATCAAGACACTTTACTTGACGCTCGTAGTGTAAACATGGCTGCTCCATCATATGACTATTTTTAATTGTGTTAAACCTGATCCCTACACTGAGGTATCTGATATATTTGAATTGCCCTAAAGTTTATCCGAATCGGAATCCATGGGAACGTTACAAGATCAATAATAATAATAATAATAATAATAATTTCACTAGAAAATTTCAGGCAAATATTATGCATAATAATTTCACTAGAAACTTTCAGGCAAATATTATGCATAATAATTTCACTAGAAACTTTCAGGCAAATATTATGCATAATAATATGGATCCAAAATGCAGGTTTTGTGATAAACACCAAGAAACAATAGACCACCTAATCTCAGGCTGTTCTGTGCTTGCCCCAAATGAATATAAAAGTCGCCACGATAGAGTTGGGCAATATTTACATTGGGCAATGTGCAAACATTATGGAAAAGCTGTAAACAAACACTGGTATGAACATCATCCAGCACCGGTTACAGAAATAGAAGATGTAACCATTCTATGGGATTACACCATCTACACAGACAGAAAAATTGAAGCAAACAGGCCAGACATTATTGTTAAAAACGAGAAGGAGAAAACTTGTCTATTAATTGATATGGCTTGTCCAGCGGATTGTAACATAGCAATCAAGGAATTTGAAAAACTGTCAAAATATAAAGACCTGGAAATTGAAATAGAAAAAATGTGGAAATTGAAAACAAGAGTTGTGCCAGTGATAGTAGGTGCACTTGGAATGATAAAAAATGGAACAAAACAACACATTGAAAGAATCCCTGGAAACCCCAGCTTAAGAGATATACAAAAAATTGTCTTATTAAGTGCAGCCCACACACTAAGGAAAACCTTATCTATGTAATGCTGGGGATGATAGGGAAGATAGAAAAACATGAAATGGAGCCATAACAACACGCCACTACCTGCCTTAGGTCTCCCCGCAGACTTGGTTGGTAGTGAGACCAAAGCAGAAATCGAAATATGATGAAAAATGACATAATAATAATAGAAAATATTAAATGGAGTCATAACGACACACCACGACCTGCCTTAGGTCTTCTCGCAGACTTGATAGGTAGTGCGACCCTAGCAGAAATCAAAATATGATGAAAAATGACAACATAATAATAATAATGATAATAAAGATTTACTAATTAATACTTATAATATTTTGCAGCATTAAATTATGTGATGTTGATTACCATCAATGCATGACAGATTAAGACAAGAGGAAAAGCGTACAAACAAAAGACGCATTGGGTGGTTTCAACCTTATATCATACAAAACCTCAGCATCTGAGAAGCTAATTGATCTGGAGCACCATGACAAATATATCGGTTCAATGTATCAGTTTCAATTTCATTATAACTATTGCATCAGGTCACCTTTTTCTAAATGACGAAACTTACTTTTTGTCTGTACGTTTTAGTTTTTCATTTTTTGAAATTCTTGCGAAAAGCAATCGTATTATTTCCGATTAAAAAGCAACCAAAGAAATTGCATCTTTTAACTTTACGAATTTCTAATTAAAAACTAATTTGCCACTGAATTAATTAGAACGGGTTTCCAATGAGCAAGCTCAGACGTCGGAGGCTTTTGATTATTTTGAATTATTAATTAATTCTGTAAAATTTCCGGTTTCGTAATCAGGAGAAAATAAAGCCGACTACCAGTTATAGTTAATTTGATTAAACAGAAAGTAAATTTATAACATGCGAGAAAGCTTTTGATAGGGCAAATTCATCAACTGTTTAAAATAATGGGTTAACATTAGATGAAAAGCCATATAACACCAGAAGTTGGCACAGAGACAGGTTATTTTACGTATTTCCTTAATTTTTTGTTAATGGATTTCCATTTTAAAATTTTTAAATTCAATTTAGATGTCATATGTATTTTTAAGCAGTAGCTGGAGGAAAGGCTCAACTTGCCAAATATGTAACGGAAACCGTAGAACCTAAATCTAAAAGTGCATTGGAATAGCAAAATGAATAAATAAAAAAGTCTTCCAAAGAACAAAATACATTATTCGAACAGAATATAAGTTGGTAAGAAGGAGGAATGACCCAGGATGCGAGCTATATAGGAATTTCTAGTCAAAGGGTAAGCTTCAGAAAGGACCAAACATCAATTGTGAAAAACCAACAGACTGAAATTTTCTTTTCGTAGTGTTAAACTGAAATAAATTTCCAAGAAATAAACATTGAAGCAACTTCTAGTCTGTCAGTTAAGTGCTATGCGTGATACATACTTGGGAGATCATGTCTTGAAAGAGATATGATTGGGAAAAAGATTTTCCACCAGTACGTTGCCATTAATTTTGCGGTAAGCTGGTTACCAACTAAGGCTAAAGAACATAGTCTGTCCTGTTATTTAACCCATAACTGAAGGAAAGTGACGGATTAATACCTTTTCCAAGGGTATTTGCACGTAAGAGAATGCAAAGAATTCAACTGGAATTTGAACTCGGTTTTGCGATTTTTCGTTCCCAGCCAATATCCACTGCATTACAACGCACAACTTCTTAGAAAAGTTGTAAAAGAAAACTCGTAAAATAAACTTTTCATCAATTATAAGAAAAGAGAATATATGTTTTTAAACAAAAGAAACGGCACAGGGTTCGATCTACGAACTAGTGATCATGCAAGTACCGAACTTTTAATAGCTGGTAAGAATATTAACAAATGACGGAAACTGTGGTACCTTAATTAGAAAGCCCATTGGGTTGGTAAATAGAAAAAAATAATATAAATGACATCCAGAATTAAAGCACAATATTAAAAAACACAAAAAATAATTTGAAACAAAAAAAAATCTGAAATGACATTTAATAAATTTAATATCAGTACAGAATAAGAGGAGCCTTGACGCAACAAAAATGAGTCTACAGAAAGAGAACCATAGAGTGAACATTTATTCTTAACGGAACAATGAAAGAAAAGCTTGTGGCACACAGACTCAAAAAGAAGAAGTTGGAATTTCTGTTAAAGAAAATGGCAGGGAGAATTTTAGACTCGAAGAGAATATTGAAGGTAATAGTGACGTCAAGAAATGCTGAGTAACCTACATAACGATATTTGATAATAAATGTATAGCACATTAGCAGTGGTAAGAAAATAAAATCAGATTCGAGCTTCAATGGATAAAAATAACGTTCAATATCCTGAATGGACAACACACATAAAAGAATATCGTTTTGAAGATGGAATGATGGAATTCCTCTTTTAATCGAAATGTTCGTTTCGTTTGCAACAATATCGATGACAAATGCATCAATGTATTATGATAAAACTGATATTTATATCTTGTCATTTTCTGTAGACATTTCTTGATGATTATATTTTAATTCATTTCACCCTATGTATTGCGCAAATGCCACTAGTATGCAGTGGTTACGGGGTGTGAAAGTGAGAGAAAAGATCGAGTATAGGATGGATGTCAAAAAGGGCTAAAACTGAACGGTATTAAAGAAAGGGAAAATAGCGATTGACGTTGCGTTATATATTTGAAGATTGTAATTAACAGGGAAGCAATTAAACAAGAGGATATTCCATAGGCGCGGAATGTGAGAAAAGAAACTATTTTAGTAGACTTAGTGGTGACATTTAACTATTTCCAGAATAGAAGAGTGGGCCCTACTTGCCAACCTAGTAGCGTGTTTAAATTCATGTAATCGGAGCACCAGTGCAAAAAGCTCGTCAAATCAGTTGCCATAAAAATATTTATTGAAAAGACAGATGGAAGCTATATCGTGTAGCTAATAACCATTTATCGATAGTTTATATGTATACACAACTAAAGGAAAACCAATATAATCAAGAGTGTTACTGACCGCTCAGACGCTAGATACCTCAAAGCGAAGCAATGGACAATTACCCTTTTTAAGTAATTCACATCTCTCGTTGGATTTTTTCGAGACCGTCATATTTTAACTCTATGTTCATGCCTGAAAATAAAATAATTTATTAAGTAATTAAAGCTTTTTTTTCTTCATATGATTAACATATTTAATATTTAAGTAATTAAACACTAACTTTTGTTAACATAATTTTAAGTAATTAAACTGAATAACTCAAGGGTAGCATATTCAATCTCACATTATCATTACGAGCAGATGAGAGATCGCTTTCTGTTTTCCATCAGCATGGCTGATTCTAACCTATAAAGACGTGATTCGTTGCACTTTCTCTTTGTAACATTCTCGACTGACCTAAAGCTGAAAAACTATATGCAATCCATTGTTAGTTAGTTCTACTGCTAAGAAAGATTGTTCGGTGTGTCGCGCTAGACAATATTTATGTCCTGAATCTATCTTACACATCTATAAGTCTACCCTTCGTTCATGCCTCGTATATTGATGCTATATACAGCACGGCATTCTTGCTATATATTCTTGAAAAAAGTCCAAAGACGAATCAATAATATCATTGGTTCTGGCCTGGCGTCTCGACTTCAGTCACTTTTCCATCATTGTAAAGTTGCTTCCGTGTCCGTTTTTGATAAATTTTATGGTTATTGTTCACATGATATATTCGATGTGATGCCCAGACTATAGGAATTTAAAAGAAGTATTACATTAGCAACTTGATCTCATCAATTTACAGTTGAATTGGCTATATGTAATCGAATCTTGTATACTGACAATTTTTTTTCTCGCTTACAGAAAAATCTCCCGGCTTTATACTCTTCAGTCTAGTTTTATCTAAATGCAATGTCAGTCGTTATCTACAGACTCCCTGATTACTCTTTTATTGTTCTCGTTATTCAATAATGCTTTACCGCATTGTAAATTAAATTCAGTTAGAAATTATATAATTATTTTAGCAGATAAACGACTTCAACGATAGATATGTATTTCTATAAAACATGAATTGGGCCTTGATTTGCGGTGAGGTTTCGTAGCTGAGGGGTTATAAAACAAAACAAAAAAACTGTATAATATTACAGAATACGAAGTCAGGACCAGAATGGTAAGCGATTGTCTGGGTGCCTCTTGAGCGTGGAATTTTGACAGTGATGGATTGCCTTTGTTAGGGTTTTAAATATAACTCTAAAATGGCACGAATTGAAAAGAGGGCCACAAGAATCAGAAGAGTCGACCTGCTAAAACCACCTGCGGATGGATGCTGAGCCAACGTACAAAAGACGTTACTGTGATGTCATTCCTCGCAATGTCTCTTATAATCCAAGATGCCACCATTCTCTCTTAATAAAACGAATGAAAAAAAATTGTTTTTCGTTGATACCCATTTTGTCGTATCTTGGCGGCCCAGTACTTTATTCAACTTCTGGAATGCTTCCTTCGCCATGCCAGTTCGCCCTCGGATCAATGTGTCGCACTTTTGAATTTTTTTTTACAGGGCCGACTTTAAATGAAGAGAAGTCATAGGCTAATCGATATGCGAGACCCCTCGAAATCCACCATTTTCACGAGTAGAGGAAAATGAAATAATGAGAAATTTATCAATTTGAGTAAAGCCGATGATTATCAAGGTTATTTAATATTATTGAAGGGCTATTGTCTACTATGACAGCATGTGAAGAATACCTATTACTGTGAACACCTTGGCTAGAGGCCCACATTATGAAGTCTTTGGTTTCAGCCTGCTAATCCTACAGATAAATCCGACACTAATTATATAGTTAACGATTAATCCATATCCGAATCAAGTTTTTCGCGAAGCTACCTAAATTTCATTTTTTCATTCGTAAACATTCGAGAGATTATGCTAACGAACAGCTATTTCAATGTTGCCCGTGTCATAGATAAACGTATTGGTAGATTCAACTTGGCATTTCTAAGAACTTTAGATTTCTTTTTTTTAAATTTATGTGCATCGTATAAGTGATGTCATCTTTTGAACACTTTCCCAAATCCTGAGATTACAAAAAGATGGATATATTATGAACTATTTTATAAGCAATTTGTTTCATATAAACTTGTTTATGATTAAGTAAACAACACAAAGTGGCAGCCTGCATTAAATAAAAAATCTTGTACTCGAGACAATACAATCTTTAAATTCATATAAGTGTTTATTTTTCTATCTGTGAGTTTCCGAACTAGTTTTAAAGTAAGCTGGGATAACAGAATTTGGGTAGCGTTGGGATTTCATGTTTCCAAATTTTCATATATGGCAAATGTTTTCCATAACATTGTCACCAATAATACATTTGAAATCTTAACAATTAATTGATTGAGATTATTTGAGCGCTAAACGGGATTTGGTTTGGTTAATGTGTAACATTCCTTCTGTACAGGGTGTGATGGGTATATTGTCACCATTTTACATTTTTAATTTCGTGCATTTTCGATGTTTTATTTATTTATTTTGTCCCGTTTACACTATAGAAGGGTTAGTTGGGCATCGTCAGTGAGAAGAAGAGCTCCATAATTCACTCCGTCAGAAATTTGGAGACGGCATGCTGTACTGTTGTTATTCGTGCCAGATGCTTCAGTTTCAGAGTGTTTGGATGCAAAGAATACGGGAAGAATCTAACGAGTCTATGGTAGCTTGGAAAAATACTCTATTCGTTCTGATAAGACAATAACTCACGAATATTTTGTTGAGGGCCGCAGAATCAACAAGAAGGCCTACATCAAATGCCTTGAGGAGGTAGTGTTGCTCTGGTTCAAGAGGGTAGCTACTGAAAGAACCTAAGACTAGTAATATGACTCACTACCATGCCACACAAGCAGGCGAACCCAGTCATGCCTGTCAGACAATTCCTACTACCACATCATCTGGTCAATAAGTCAGCAGACTCCAACCCCCTTGATTATTAGGTGTGAGGTGCTTTAGAGAAAGTGGCCAACGAAACGTTTTGTAACACCAATGATGAACTGAAGATGTGGATTATGGCAGCATTGACCAACTTAAACAAGGAGAACGTCCAGAAGAGACGCAGCAGAATCCGAAGTCGTCTGTTGGTTGCGGTTAAAGTCAATGACGATATTACTGAAGTTAGTTTGTGTAAATATATCTGTTTAAATGAGATATCAGTGTTATTTTCATTTTTGCGTTATTTAGACGACAAATTTTATCACACACATGTGGATATGCGTTGTGGTGCAGAGGATGTTGGCTCGGAGCAAGGAATCGGGGAGCCGAGTTCGAGATCCAGTTGATTTCCTTGCATTCACTGACGCGCAAATACCGTTGGGAAAGGTATTAATACGTCTCTTCCCTCCTATTAGCAACCAGTCTAAAGCAGAAATCAATGGCAAACTATTGCGGAATAATCTTTTGCCCACTCAGTCATGTCTTTTTCGAGACATGATCGCCCAAGCGTGTATCACGTATGGCATTTAACTGACTGAATGAAACGACAAATTTTATCAATAACATGCTGTATATGTTAAAATCACACGTCTTTCTTTAATAAACACAAACTCTCAAAGATACTTACAGTTATAATTACCGATAGATTCCATTATTTCTCGATTATTACACAGTCTTAGTTAATTAATAACAACATTTCAGGTGCGATGAATAATGGAAAAACAGTTAAAAGATTCTTGAAAATTGATTAATTATATTAAGCTTTTGAAAATCAGCATGCATATTTTTTCTGTTCTCATAAGTGTAAAATATACTTTAACTAATAAAGGTAAAAAGACGCGAAAGATTATCTTATTTTATTTGGCAGTTTTATATTTTCTGATTGAATTTATGTGTGTTCATCTCGTTATTTTAATTTCACAACGTATTATCTCACTGTATAGTTGTGTTTTCCGTCTTTGACATCACATATATCAAAGAAAATTAGAACTCCTAGTGTACCCTTGACGTCAAAAATCAAGCCAACATATTATTAGCACTTTCCTACCGATTATCCCCTTCAGCTGGACAGGAGTATATATATATATATATATATATATATATATATATATATATATATATATATATATCGCTAATTCAGCAATGAATTAGAGCATTCTATCGACTAAGAGAGCATGATACATCATACGCTAAAAGTCTGCTTCTTTCTACCAATAGCTCAGAGGGAGTGTGGCCGAATTCGGTCGGGATTCAATCCTAGGTAAAAGCAGTCGGATGTCTTACCGTACAGATAATCTGTGATACAGCGAAACAGATCTGTCTACGGATGACTATATATATATATATATATATATATATATGTGTTTGTGTGTGTGGTAATACTATATATAGATATATATAAATTCTTCTTCCAGTCAATTTAAATTAGTTTTGAAATAGAGCAAAGGATTTGCTTCTTGGAAATATTAAATTTAATCTATTAGATCTAAAAATAATATTTGAAACTAGGGAGTTAAACCTTAGCAAATAATACAATTTTCAGCTTGCTTTATATGACATACTGTTGCTCGTGTCAAAGTACTGAACGGAGATGACGTCGCACGATTTAACCACAAATGATTAAATGATCTGTATAGAATACCGAGGACAATGTAGGAATATGGTGACTGTCTCAAAAATATTTGACTATATTCTCGGAGAGCACTTAGGAACATATCTTGCGCAGTATGGCCAGTTGTTATACACCATATGAGTGAGTTAGGGTTAGAGTTGATGTTAGAATGTGAAGCCTTCGTTTGGAAATAATCGGAAAGAATTAACACACCATTGTGACGGGAAAGAAACCAGCATGTTTGAAGTGTGGCGAGAGTGGTTACTTTGTCCCTTCCTGCCTAGAGGAGAAGGCCACTGCAAGCCTAACTGTTCCACGGAGCCTGAATTAGGCCTACCTGCGACTAGCACCGGTGGTCAAAATTCCTAGTTTGTGTCTTTTGAAGTGCCAACATTACTCCAACATCGTGGTTAGACTGAGAGGGAACATATAAGATGCGGAATTTCAGTCCCATGAAGCTAACCATAGCAAAAGCACTAATAGTCCCATTCCAAAGAGTGAGTCTCTGGCTAAATCCACCGAAATCTTACAGGAGTTAAGTAAAAATCTATGATAATTTAGAAAAAAGTAAAGCGGTTGGCGTGGAAATTAAAAACTAAAAGGCAGCATGGGCCAGTGGCAATGTTCCGTTCTTCGGCCTCTGTCTCCTGTTCCCCAGCCGTTAAGAAGAGAGCATCCCATCCTCCAGCGACTAAGACATAAGACTAAGACAATAATAACCCTCGAAAACTATCTCCCTTAAACATGTGACTCGGTGAAAATTGTCTGCCAAAACAGCAAGTTAATCTAGGCCAGTAGGGGTGCCATCCCATTCTAACTACCGCCCTTTTTTCACCAGCACAAAAAGAAATTCTGATTCTCTGTCAGTAAGTTACAGACCGTAACACATTTGAATTTACCCCCACTCCCATATTCAAAAGTTTCCCACACCCGATACACCACAAATTTCTGCTCCTGTCTAATAACCTTCTCCAGCACCACTTCAAGATATGAAATAAAAAAAGCAAATAATCCCATCTATGGAAAATATAAAAGAAAAACGAACAAAGCAGAAACAATTTACAATAACTGTGAAGATGACTGCTGTGTGTCTCTGGACCAAGTAAAAAGGTAAAAATTGTTTACAAATCGCATAAATGCATTGAGGTACATGCTGTCAGTTCAAAAGTTTGGTAACAAGGAAGTAGATGACCCACTGGATTTTCCTGACACGAAATAGGTAGTTAATCTCAACAGGACTTGCTCGGGTTTCCGGCAGTTTTAGCGGATCGTAAAGAATGCCGTTTCAAGCTTATACAGTACGCCCTTATCATCGTCAGAACGAGGAAAGAAAGTAATTTAAACATTTTTCATGAGGGTGGATTCTCAATAGAAACGAAGAAAAGAGTGCTAGACTGCTACGTGATGTCAGTCCTTCAATACAGCAGTGAATGCTGGACAATATCATCGAAAATGAGAACAAAACTGGAAGCGTCCGAAATGTGGTTCTACAGAAGGATGCTACGGATATCGTAGACTGAGCATGTAAGCAACGATGAGGTGTTGAAAAGAATGGCAACAAAAAGGAAATTGATGCTGAGCATCAGGAAGAGACAACTGAAGTTCCTGGGACATGCAATGAGGACAGAGAGCCTGGAGAACCTGATACTGACTGGTCAGATAGAAGGAAAGAGAGACAGAGGAAGGCAGCGGATAACATATTTGCAGGGTCTGATCAGGTGGATGACGGAACGCGGGCTGCCAGGAGCAATAGGAGCAAACATACTAAGAGCCACAAGGGATAGGGAGACGTGGAGAACCATGATCGCCTACGTCCTGAAGGGACAGGGCACATAGAAGAAGTTTGTAGATATTCCACATTATCAGAATAGAAGTTGCGTAAAGAATAGTCAAATTATGTATAAGCCGCGGTGTAAATTTACTGTAGATGACCTTGCGATCAAAGCATCTATAGCCTATTATATATATATATATATATATATATATATATATATATATATATATATATATATGCTTTTTTTAAATTTTCACTCATGTATATGGAACTCACACTCAGAGAGAAAGAGAGAGGGGGGTCAGAGAAAAATAAAGAGAGTGAATAAATAAACCTATTTTTTTTATTTTAAGGTATTTTTTGAATTACTCATTAAATGTATTTCGTATAAAAAATAACCTGATGTTCCATGCAGCCTTAGCAAGTCGCTGTGTACTTAATGCAATACGAAGAGAACATAAATGATTTTTCATTTAAGTGGGAGGGAATAACCCTCCTTATATTTCGACAGTATTCCCGACAAATTTCTTTAAATTATTATTATTATTATTATTATTATTATTATTATTATTATTTCGCCACTGGTAAATTTGACATTCTCTCCGTGTTTCTGCTAATCAGTGTCTGTAAATTACAAAAACTATTGAAATAAGTCGAAACAATTTAGATTGTTTTGTCCGTGTTTATGTTTTTTCCAGATCTTCTGTTGTAACAGCTTTCAAAATAATGTCGTTTGATTGGGGCGATTAGTTGAGAACTATTAACGCTACATGTTTAGCAGAATTTTATTAGCCTTGACACTTCTATTATTTAGTAGCAGTTGTGATATATTCTGCACTAAGTATATTTCAAAATGGAAAAATACAATGCAAACGTTGGACGGAAGATAAGTTTACATAAATACAATCTGTCCTGAAATCCAGGAAATTAAATCTTATATTCTTTCGCTTAACAGTTCGCATGTTGATAATTTTGAAGTCTACAAGCATTATAGTGTTTTGATTTTCTGTTTCATTCATCTATTAATGCTTATTGTAAAACCTAACATTAATTTGGCATTTTCTCACCGCTGCAATGTGTCTTTCCTGTGTCTCTTCTTCAAATACTTTCACGGCTTCTGTTCCGATTAACTTAACTCACTGGTTCACCCTACATATGAATTTTATAAATAAGACAATAATTCAAAATTCTCAGTAAAATAAAAAAAATATGTTACACCAAGAAAACAACAAAAGCAATCTACAGATTCTCTCCAGGCAATATTCGTTAAAAAACTTAAGCCGTCAATTAAAAGAATCAGCCATGAATACTCTAGTAATGTTCTAAAATGATTTTAAGTTTTTTCATGATTTAACACGTGCATGACCTTGACATTACAACATATAAAAACATCCATTTTGGATAATTATCACGTTCTAATGAACGCAAAGCAATTTGCCAACCTCTATATTTGTAGCAGAAAAATAATTACAGTGATTTTAGCAACACAGTTTTGGAGTTACTTTTTGTTACCATAACTGACACCCCTGAATATGATCTCGGAAACAAATTAAAAGTACTTCGGTACATTGAGGACCGAATGATAATGATATCTCTCAACGTTAAATCTCATTTCTGACATATTTCAATTATAATACGCGAAAGATTATACGTGAGTATGAACGGATTTAAAAAATAAGCAGACACTATGTTTAGAATTTATTTAATCTGACATGTCTAAAAGAAAATTTAATACCTAAATAAACAATATATATATATATATATACGGAAATATGACCGGTGTTTAAAGTTTTTCTTAAAAGAAAACAGAGTATATATATATATATATATATTGTTTATTTAGGCATTAAATTTTCTTTTAGGCATGTCAGATATATATATATATATATATATATATATATATATATATATATTTGATTTTGGCCAGCAGTTACTTTTCATACACGTTTATTAAAGACGCCTGCGATTAGGCATTTCGTTCAGTTTTTGATGTCTTTGTATAAATGTTTTCTTTGCTGTACATAAAGTGTGTAAATCTTGTTCCAACTTTCTACATATCCAAATTATCTTACTAGCCATTGCCAATGACGTAATTTCATTTCTAATTGAATATGAAACTTTTTATAGATGTTTATTTAGGATGTTAGTAATATTTTTTATTTTACAAACACGTTCCTCACGTTGTGGGAGTGTTAATAGTTAATATTAATATCCGATTTGAGTGTTTTGTATCATCTATTATTCTCCTGCCTGCCTTTTCCGATAGTCATTTTGACAATCTAAAATTTTACCTCATGTGGCTATCCTATTCTTGATCAGTGATAAAACCTCTTTTGCACATCTCTCGAGACCAGGGGTATCCAAACTTTTGTCAAATGAGTGTTTTGTATCATCTATTATTCTCCTGCCTGCCTTTTCCGATAGTCATTTTGACAATCTAAAATTTTACCTAATGTGGCTATCATATTCTTGATCAGTGATAAAACCTCTTTTGCACATCTTTCGAGACCAGGGGTATCCAAACTTTTGTCAAATGAGTGTTTTGTATCATCTATTATTCTCCTGCCTGCCTTTTCCGATAGTCATTTTGACAATCTAAAATTTTACCTAATGTGGCTATCCTATTCTTGATCAGTGAAAACCCTCTTTTGCGCATCTCTCGAGACCAGGGGTATCCAAACTTTTGTCAAAGTGGGTCAGATTTGATTAGGTGAATACTTATGAGTGCCAACACAGTTCTGCTTGGCATTCTTTCAACCATTAAAATTTAGAAACATGTGAAATGAACATGACACCAGCATTCATCTTATTATGAAGTAGAGTATATAAATTAAAATAAATCCAAGTATCTAAATATATTTATATCTGAGTTTGGCCAACACAAAAATGTAATTCACTCAGAGTTAAAATTTATTTATCTCAGATGACCAGCACAAATAACTTCTCTGCATTCATGTGAAGGTTGATCCTGAGATCTTAAATGTAGTATGTAGGTTAGATCTGGTTCAAAGACAGTAATTTAGTTCAAAAGAAAATACTTTTAGAAAATGGCTGGTAAAGGCCAGGGTTAGAGTTACGATGCCAACGGGCTTCCTTCCACACAGAGTGGTGCCATCTTTTTGTAAAACATGAAATTGTATTTCTTAGTTGTGTACTTTACATACTCTGACTGACAATACTAGTAGACCGTAAAGGATACTTTCTATGACAGCGGATGGTTGTCATATGAAATTTAACTGCCGGCAATTATTCGCCTCCAGGCCGGTCTTTGGATATGTCTGCTGTAGATCCAATCCCACAAATGAATTAAATATGTTACTTGTTGTTTTCACCGATTGCCTTGCTTTCAATATGTTTTCTGAGTGTTATATTAATATTTTCATTGTTGTATCTCTAAAAATGTCAGCTATATCTTTCTAATTTTAAATATCAGGTTTGCTATTAGTTTCGATTTCCTTGAAAACTTCCTCTTTACTCATATATTCTGTCAATAGTATTAACAGAAGTCATTGGTTAAACAACACCTTCGTTGTTTCAGATCTCGTCTTCAACTATGAAGAAAGTCTCTAGTGTCATCCTAGAGAATACTCAGTCCTTACAAAGATTTTCAAATGTTTTTGGTTTACTCAAAAACCAACTAAATTTTTAGGTTGATTCTATTAATGCTTTCCTTTCTTAGCATAGTATTTCTGATAAGGCATTTTTTCTACACTTACTACTTACACACTCTATCTCTTTTTGATATATTTTTTTATAAGCGTTTCATGGTGAAGCCCGAACCGTTGCCTTGGATATCTCCAAAGCATTCGACAGGGTCTGGCATGCTGGCCTCTTGTGCAAACTGCGGAATTATGGGATAACTGGACATCTGTTTGACAACCAAAACCCTATTATACCAAACCTAAATTTGATAATTAAGAACAATTTACACAAACATAGTCGCAGTGCATTACAAGAGCGACAAGTAGAAAACTTAGGTTAGTAACAAAACAGGAACAAAAAGTAGGCAGAAAAGATAAGAACCAAAATTTAAAAAAAAAAAATTCAAAAAATAAGATCACACTGGCTAAAACTTACCAGTTGCAGGCTGACTGACAGAAAAAAGTTAAGAAAATTTCAAAAAGTATCTCCATTTTTTTTCTTCTATTCAGTTTTGGAAAGTTTAAGTTACCTTTAAGTAAGCAGTAACAGACAGTAGTGTGAGGGGGGATCACCTCAAAGTCATGTGTCCAGTTAGCAAGGAAGGAAGAGAGAACAATAAAATAAAAAAACCAAACATGGCCGGTCTTAGAATTCCTACATCTAGACAATATCTTCAAAGTTGAAGGAGAGACTCGAAAAAACAGAAACGGGGTTCTAAAAAAGATAGCTGAAGATATTAAGGACCAAAAATGTCAGCAACGACAAGGTTTTGGAGGATATTCGAACAAATATTATGCTTATACTTAACATCAGGAAGAAGCAGTTAAGGTTTCTGGGGCATGCTATAAGGAAGGAGAGATTCGATAATCTCATTCTCACGAGGCAGATATAGAGAAAGAGACACAGAGGAAATCAAAGCAAAATGAGCTTTAGGAAGTGGATGTTGGAGCAGAGTTTTGGAGAGATACCAAGAGGAAAATTGTTCAACGCAACAAAAGGTAGTGTGTGCGTGCCTGTGAGTGTGTTTGTCTGTTTGCGTGTATGTGTGTGTTGAGATCAGATATGAACAAAATATTAATAAAAAATCCTACAAAATATTAGAATGAGAATCAAGTAGGTAACTTTTTTAATATTTTTTTTCACATGCTTTGCATTTATTTAAGCTTAATCAGAAAATGAAATATGGTGGTGAAAAGAAAATTCTGACATTTTATGTTGTTTGTGTTTTATTCATTAAGAAGTCTTTAACTGTACCGGCCATGGAAAGCAACGTTCGTGTGTATAATTAATGCATGTTTAATAGATAATATGTCGGTTGTTAATTCATTTCGTAAATATCTAGATCTTTCCGTAACATTATCTGTTTACATTTGTTCACCTTAAGAGATGAGAAGGTTATTACGAGATATCAGAGCTGTGTTGGTTATTGCGAGAAATAGGAAATTTGTGTTTATAAGTTTTGATTTAGCTACGTTTAGACTGTGAAATTAATCATAGTCCAGCGAAATAAGACGAATCAGATCTATTGATGGCTTCTTCCTGTACTGTTAGGGGTCACAGGTTCGAATCCTGCCAAATGACATATATATTCCCACCAAAATTTCTCAGAAATATCCAGGCAGGAATATGTATATATATATATATATATATATATATATGTGTTTAATTAAAAATAGATTGTCTATTCATATATGAGTATCTATTAAAAATCATGTTCAAACAAATAAATTAAAGTATATATATATATATATATATATATATATATATATATACATATATATATTTCAAAACAAAACATTATTAATTCAAATATGGTACAAAATACACATACCAGAATGGGCCTAAAATCATATCCATCCACAAGATGTCAAAAAAAGAGTGGGGAATTAAGAGAGAACAAACATTTATTAAAAACTGTCGACCAGGCATAAAAACGGACAGAGATATAGATTCATGACTCGATATTAGAAGAAAACTTTTTGATCACGTCTATATAAAAAAAAGCAAGAGTAAAAATTTAACCGTGTCACAGCAATAAGACGTAGTGGGGGAAAGTAAAATAAATAGTAGGAAAAAAGAAAAAAAAATGAAAAACGAGGTAGACAGGGGAAATAAAACTTGACATATTGTGTACCTGAGATGACAGGGCATCGGATAGAGAAAAGAAGAGAAAAATTAAATATATTTTGAAAAAGGAAAGGAAACAGGAGTAAAGAATAGAGATAATATATTATACACTCCTGATCAAAATTTTAATACCACTTAAAAATCTTTAAAAAGAAATATTTTTTACGGATGGATTTTAAACTCCTCCCACTTAAGGTTACC
>JBBBDQ010032672.1:3150000-3240000 GCA_037127315.1 Ascarosepion bandense
TACAAACATTTTTTAGAACTAATATATAACATTATATATCAATTCAAATGTGCCTTGAGAGAATGTATTCCTGACAAACAATATATATATATATATATATATATATATACATATGTGTGTGTCTGTGTGTGTGTTTTGGGTTTACAACTACATTATCAGAACGTCTTATATTTCACATGCCTTACCATTCTCCATTTCTAGATATCTACAGCAACATTTGTGTCTAGATTCACAATATAAAAAATAATGATCAATAACCCAACTATTACCAAGAAAACAGAAAAAAAATTACAGATCCATTAAAAAACTGAAGGCGTCAATTTATAGAATCAACTATGAATACTGTAGTAATGTTCTAAAATGTTTTTAAAAAGAACGGATGTATCAAAAATACATTTTGGATAATTTCCACGTTCTTATGAACACTAAGAAATTTTTCAACAGTTACATTTCAAGCAACAAGAAAATTCATAGTGATTTTTAGCAACACAGTTTTGCGGTTATTTTTTTGTTACCACAAATCACACCCGTGAAGATGATATCGGAAGAAGATTTAACCTCACTCGACCATCGAGAAATGAATAATGAAATCATCTGTCAAAGTTATATCAATCCATTTCCTGACACCCCCTTTCACTCTTTCTCATAAACTTCCTCCTATGTAACCCCCTGAAAAACAGTGTCAGTAAAATGCCTTGCTTGGGGCGATACGATTATTATATATATATACATATATATATATGTGTGTGTGTGTGTGTGTGTGTGTGTGAAATATTGACAAATATATTTGCAAAAATTAACAAAAATCCTCTGAGATACTAAAATTTTTTTTTTAAATATACAATTATAATAAGCGAAATATTATCCGTGAGTATGAACAGATATTATTAAAAAGAATCAAACAAAATATTTGCAATTTATTTAATCTGACATGTCTAAAAGAAAATTTGCCGTCTGAAAACACAAATTTTACAATATATATATATATATTCAGATAACATTTATAGGGAAAATAGACATTTTCAACATGTCAGTTTAAGACGTGCATTATCAACTCCGTTTAAACAAGGAATATACACACACACACACACACACACACACACACACACACACACATATATATATATATATATATATATACATATATATTAATGACTGAAATGCTTCTGTTGCTCTATTAATAAACATTTTTATCCCCGTTCTTGTTCTTCAGTGACGAGTATATTTCATCAGAATATTGGCACGTGTGTATTTCAAATATTTATTATCCTTGTAAACCAAGATTCTGTTTATTGGCACAATTTACATTCAGATTCCAACGCTCAATAAAAGTTTTTGTAATTTTTAAATGAGATTTTAATGAATAGAATTAAATTACTTTATTGGATCAGATGGATTCTAAATTGACCTGGAGACTTCAAGATTTCAGTAAATAGAGTTATATTTTCATGTTCATTTTCGGTCCCATGTAATTAGTTCTTTAATTAGCCACAAGTTCTTTCTCTTCTAATCATTTTCGAATAACCATAACCGCTCATTAATTTTTTTTATTCAACTGATTGTGTGGCTCTTTGTTTTGTCAATAGTTAGGATTTCTATGTCAGTGTTCTTTAAGCCCGAGTTTTTTAATTAAAATACAGATGTTTTTATTAACAACTTGTACTTTTCCTAAAGTTGACATTTTTCGAATCATCATGATTTAGACTTTAGAATTTTGTTTTTCATTTTCATTTTCTTTTTCATCGCCACGACGCATTTTCTTTTTTGTGCAAAGCAAATGATTAAAACTTGAATCTAAAAAACTATTTCGTTTCTAAATTAATCTTTACAATTTCACCCTTGTCTACGCAGTATTTGGCACCACATATGTCGCCGTAATGTTGCACGGCATTCTAATTTCTGAAAAAAAAGTCTCACCTGACTTTAAAGGGTTAAGATATTTGAACTTTTCAGTATCTATTGAATATAGTGATTTATTTTAAAAAAAAATTAAAATTTTTAAATAATTCGGCGAGTTAAACTGTACTATTTACCTCTCCTCCGAACTTTGCTGTGTGTTAATGTTATCTATTGTTATTATTTTATTTTAAATCACCCTGAACTTTAGATGCAACAGCCAAGTAATGGGGGGGTCTTACATCAGCTCGAACTTTAGAGACACAACGATTGTCTAAGCACGTACGCTGCTCCTGTTAGCGCATCTTTCGAGACAGTAAGATTCCAAGAAACAGTCCCGGTTGTGCCAGAATTAAAAGGGACAATTTCTATTATTATTATTATTATTATTATTACTATTATTATTACTATTATTCGTAGTAGTAGTAGTAGTTGTAGTAAAAATAGATGGAAAGTGCGACACAGAGATCCGAAGGCGAATTGGCATGACAAAGGACGCATTCCAGAAGCTGAGTAAAGTACTAACACACAGGAAAATTTCACTAGAAACAAAGAAAAGAGTGCTGGATTGCTATGTGATGTCAGTTCTTCAATACGGCAGTGAATGCTAGACAATATCATCGAAAACGGGGACAAATCTGGAAGCAGCGGAAATGTGGTTCTACAGAAGGATGCTGCGGATATCTTGGACTGAGCATGCAAGCAACGATGAGGTGTTGGAAAGAATGCAACAATAAGGAAATTAATACTGAGCATCAGGAAGAGACAACTGAAGTTCATGAGACACGCAATGAGGAAGGGGAGCCTGGAAAACCTGATACTGACTGGCCAGAATGAAGGAATGAGAGACAGAGGAAGACAGCGGATAACATATTTGCAGTGCCTGATCAGGTGTATGACGGAACGGAGGTTGGCAGGAATAACAGGAGCAAAGATACTAAGAGCCACAAGGGATAGAAAGACGTGGAGAACCATGATCGCCTACGTCCTGAAGGGAAAGGGCACATAGAAGAAGAAAATATTTTGTCATTCCTTTATTTCTGTGTTATATAGACATCACTAAATTACATCCTCTCTCTCATGCTTTTCTGCATCCACCCCACTCGCATCAGTACTCTTTCCTCTCCTACTCTCTTCCTGACATCCCTTGCAACCTCTTACTCCTCATAACATTCCTCTTCGTCCACCTCATTCTCATCAGTAATCTCTTCCCTCTCCTACTCTCTTCATGACACCCCCTGCAACATCTCACTCCTCATAACATTCCTCTTCGTCCACCTCATTCTCATCAGTAATCTCTTACCTCTACTACTCTCTTCCTGACACCCCCTGCAACCTAACACTCTTCAACATTCCTCCTATGTAACAAGAGTGGAAGTAAAATGCCTTGCTTAGGGCGACACGATTATAAAAAAGAAATTTAATTCCGGATCCCAACCAAAGAACTAATTTCAGAATTGACTTGATGATATTTTTCTCTGATCGATTTTGTAAAACAAAAAATAAAAAACCACAAAGATCACACATATTTTACACAGATAAAGCTAATCGTAATGTGTTAGCTATATGTTTTAATATATTTTTGTCTTTCTCTAAGGCATAGTCTAAAATGTATCTATTCAGTGAGTGTATAGGAACATTTTCTAGTTAATCCGAAGGCTGCAACTACAAGTGGAATTACTGATGTCCTCATGTGTCACATTTTGAGATTTCCAATTCCTTATATTTTGATAGTGTTTTTGAAGATCTTAAAAGATCGATAACAGTTTGCAGGAAGTGCCATGTCAATAAAAGGCACGTTCTGTTTTATTGGATTTTCATCATTATGTCTGGGCGATTGGCTTTGATTCTTTTATCTGCATGTACTGGGAAATCCCATATAATTGTTGCAGGTGTAACTCCGTAAACAGGCTTTGGTGATGTTCATGGCAATTCCTTGCAATGTCCTTCCAATAATAATAATAATAATAATAATAATAACATAGTAATATAATAATAACATGTATAATAATATAATAATAACATAGCAATCAAGGAATTTGAAAAACTGTCAAAATATAAAGACCTGGAAATTGAAATAGAAAAAATGTAGAAACTGAAAACAAGAGTTGTGCCGGTGATAGTAGGTGCACTTGGAATGATAAAAAATGGAACAAAACAACACATTGAAAGAATCCCTGGAAACCCCAGCTTAAGAGATATACAAAATATTGTCTTATTAAGTACAGCCCACACACTAAGGAAAACTTTATCTATGTAATGCTGGGGATGATAGGGAAGATAGAAAAACATGAAATGGAGCCATAACAACACGCCACTACCTGCCTTAGGTCTCCCCGCAGACATGGTGGGTAGTGAGACCAAAGCAGAAATCGAAATATGATGAAAAATGACATAATAATAATAATAATAATAATAATAATAATAATAATAATAATAATGGAACCAAAGCAGAAATCGAAATATGATGAAAAATGACATAATAATAATAATAATAATAATAATAATAATAATAATAATAATAATGGAACCTATAAGTTTGATGAAATAAACATCAAAAGAGGTATATTTCAAGGTGATTCTTTATCTCCCTTACTATTCTGCATATCATTAATAGCACTAACCAGTCAACTTAATAAGACAGAATGTGGTTATAAAATAGGCCAAAAGAAAATAAGCCATCTATTTTACATGGATGACTTAAAGTTATATGCTAAGAATGATAATGAGCTGGAAGGTCTTCTGCAAACTGTAAAATGCTTCAGCAAAGACATTGGAATGAAATTTAATTTGAATAAATGTGCTAAAGCTACAGTTTTACGTGGATCAATACAAGAAACATCCTTAATTAGCCTAGACCCTGCTGTAACAATAAAAGAATTGAAACGAGAAGAAGCTTATAAATACCTAGGTGTAAATGAGAGCGAAAACATTCACCACAAAAAAATGAAAGAAATAGTGCGTAAAGAGTACTATAGAAGGCTACGAATGATATTAAAAACTGAATTAAATTCACAGAACAGAGTTATGGCCATTAATAGCCTTGCAATCCCAGTTGTCCAATATAGCTTCAACATCTTAAACTGGACTCTAAACGGCATCAGACGAATGGATGCTAAAACAAGAAAGCTTCTTTCTAAGCATAAGATGCATCATCCAAAGGCTGATGTAGACCGTCTATACATACCCCGTAAAGAAGGTGGAAGGGCTCTTATTCATCTGGAATTGTCATACAAGACAACAACTATTGGCTGACTAACTTACATAGAAACAACAAAGGATTGGATGATACAATTAGTAAGGCAACATGAAGAAAGAAAGAAAAAATATTCAATAATAAAAGAAGGCAGTAAATACAAACAAGATTTACAGTTAGTAGATTCTGTAGAAAAGCAAACAGAAGCCAAGAACCAACTATTGCGGCAAAAAATATGAAAATGAAAGCCAAAGATAAAGCTCTTGAAAAGATGAAACAGCGCTGGCAAGACAAACCTCTGCATGGCCAATATCCAGTACGTGCCAATAAATCCAATGTTGACAAAGTTAATACTCATCGATGGTTACGTGCATCTGGATTAAAGTCTAAAACTGAAGGATTTATACTTGCAGCACAAGACCAAAGTCTTTTCACGAGAAAATTTCAGGCAAATATTATACATAATAATATGGATCCAAAATGCAGGTTTTGTGATAAACACCAAGAAACAATAGACCACCTAATCTCAGGCTGTTCTGTGCTTTCCCCAAACGAATATAAAAATCGCCACGATAGAGTTGGGCAATATTTACATTGGACAATGTGCAAACATTATGGAAAAGCTGTAAACAAACACTGGTATGAACATCATCCATCACCGGTTACAGAAATAGAAGATGTAACCATTCTATGAGATTACACCATCTACACAGACAGAAAAATTGAAGCAAACAGGCCAGACATTATTGTTAAAAACCAGAAGGAGAAAACTTGTCTATTATTTGATATGGCTTGTCCAGCGGATTGTAACATAGCAATCAAGGAATTTGAAAAACTGTCAAAATATAAAGACCTGGAAATTGAAATAGAAAAAATGTGGAAATTGAAAACAAGAGTTGTGCCAGTGATAGTAGGTGCACTTGGAATGATAAAAAATGGAACAAAACAACACATTGAAAGAATCCCTGGAAACCCCAGCTTAAGAGACGTACAAAAAATTGTCTTATTAAGTACAGCCCACACACTAAGGAAAACTTTATCTATGTAATGCTGAGGATGATAGGGAAGATAGAAAAACATGAAATGGAGCCATAACAACACGCCACTACCTGCCTTAGGTCTCCCCGCAGACTTGGTTGGTAGTGAGACCAAAGCAGAAATCGAAATATGATGAAAAATGACATAATAATAATAATAGTATTAGTAGTTGTTGTTGTTGTAGTTGTAGTTGTAGTAGTAGTAGAAGGATGAGTAGAAATAGTAGCAGTAGTAGTCGACGAAGTAGTATCTCTTCTTTCACTGCTTTTTTTTTTAAACCTGAGATATTGCATTACGAATTCTCTCCATCGAGTAGTGCTACATCAAAGAGATAAAACCTATCGCAGAATATTTTTTAGAGCTAAGCAACTCAGATATTTGAAGCGACGGGATACTACGCCAACGCCTTTTTGTAATGTAGGCTTATAGATTCGGTTTCATAGATCCTAATGCCCCAAATATAATTGAGGTAATAGTCGACTGAAAATCTTACATTTTGGTAATATCAATCCGGAGATCAATATATTTTTTAATGTTTTTATTTAATTTCCTATGATATTTTCGTCACCTGGAGGAGGCATTTTCTTGTTTGTTCGTTTTTTTGGGGGGTGGGGTTGCAAAGACGCTGATGTTTGGCTTGACGGTCTAAAATATGCGGTCTCTTTGGATGTTGAAATCATCAAAAATCCCGAGTTGATCCTTTCTGACCCCCTCATGTTTGTGGCGATGGCATTTAGTTTTGACTTCGATTTTATACTTCCTACAATGCCCAAAGTGCAGAGTTGAGGCCATTTTATAACGCCGTGCTTCTACTTTTTCTACGCTAGGAATTCACAAGGGCTAACATTGTGGATAACATGTTCCAAATCCAAACTGAACTGTGTGCGCTTGTCTGAATCCAATTTTTGATAGAAGTTTTTCCGAACAGAATTAATATTTAAGACTTAGTTTCGCGCGTGTCGCAATAGACCCTCACTCCCGCGTTTCGTTTCGCCTTTCGGTAAACAATACTATATATATGTATATATTTTTTGGTCTAAATGGCTTTTGGTATATCTCTAAAACTGTCCATTATGCGTCATTGCCCTTCTTTTTGAACTTTACTTTCAGTATCCTTTTTCTGTATTCTTCTTTTTATTCTTTCTTTTACAAGCTTTTTGAGTTTAACCACAATTGTTAGGAGTATTTTTTTGCTACTTATCAGGTCCATCGACATACGCTCACTTGCTACACTCTCTTTAATGCCGATACATTCTTCTTTTCTTATCCTATTTGACTTTTGGTGTAGAACATCATTGCCGAAAGACAGTGTTAGGAATTTTCTGTCTAGAGTTTCTAGCACTTCCTCTGTCCACTGAAACTAACTTCCACTATAAGTCACCACATATACAGCCCAGGTATTAACGCCATTTGCTTTTTGGTTGGTTGGTTGTATGTTTTATTTAGCGGCATATCAATTTATTATTTAATCTTAGAATATATTATTTTCAACACGATGTTATGGCTCATTTAAATATATTTTATACTCACTTTTATACCTTCAACTACAGACAGAATATATTATGGGTGATTTTGCTGTAACATGTATTGTTGATAATTCTGCTATCATTTATTTGCTGGTTACTTTGCTTTAAAATGTATTTTTAATTTTCTAAGCGCAGCTTAAATGTGGCGCAAAGCTGAACGTTTGCGGTACCTATTGAGGATCGATGTCACTACTCAGTTGTAACAGGTTCTAGCGGGACAAACTTGCTAAGCATTACACCACATCGAGAAAAACGTAATGCTTTAAATTTATTAGAAATATGGATTGTTGATAATTACATTATATAAAATTTAGTCTTTACTATAAAATGTATTATCATACTTTCATAGAGTTTTGCTTTTGTGTAGACATCAAATATCTGCCTAGGTGGGACCGTAACAGGTGCTACAACTCCGGTCAAGTTGGACCTGAGAATAACAGTAATTAAGAGCTAGTTCCACTCTCTTCAAAACAACCAGTTTCATGATTAGTGATCTTGCTCTCAGATACAGTTGTCATACCCAGGTATTAGCGGCATTTGTAAGCTTAAACGCATTCAATCTATTTTTTTGGTTGTTTTAATCGTATCCCCCCGAGCATGGTGGTAACGCCACTTGTGTGCAGGGGGCTACATAAGAGTAAAAAGATTAGACAGAAGAGAGTGAAGTGTAGGACGAATCAGTTAGAAAGGAGCAAGAGAAGGATGGGAATACAGGTGTGATGACAGTTGCAAAGGTGGGAAGAAAGGAAACGATATACAGGGTGGTGAAGAATGAACTAAAGTCAAGTGGATAACAGATGAGTATTGACATTGCATTTAAATTCCTGGAGGTTGTAGCTGTCAGAAAAGCAAGTGTATGGAAGCGAGTTCCAACTTGCAATTATTGTGTAACTGCTATAGAGTTTAAGCTGCTGTTGGCGATGTATTTCATTCATAGAATAATTTTTTCAAGCATGAATTAAAAAGACAATTTATGTTATGTTTCTAACCCTATTTAATGTATCATTCATCATTTGTTTAGCCTAAACTGATACAAAGCTTATATATATATATATATATATATATGATGACTTTAATCGTTATTCTTAGAGTATACTTCTATTTTGTGTACAATCTTCATTTATATATTAAACAGTATTTATTTTGGTCTAACGGTCTGAGTATTTGAGAAATCTTATTAAGCAAGAATATTTGATCCTGTGAAACTCCTGGGCAGAAAGAAACCGTCGTTAGCTCGGAGGTGTAATAACCGACCTTGTCACTAAAATGGTTTGCAGATCAAGCAGGAGCTATACAGTGCCTCTAAACGAAATACTTCTTGTTATAGATTCCTTAAAAGTATCATATCTGTTCATTTTAATATCTAAACGTAAATAAATTTATGTTCTAAAGAAGTAAAGACTTTTTTATAATCATTTCATCCAAATCAATGCTACTGGTGCATAGAGGGTTATAGTGAGACAAACATGGTACAGGAAATGTCGAAGTAAAAGATAAGAGAAGGATGGGAATCAAGTATAAATGACAGTTATTGATGTTGCATTTAAACTTTTTGAGCTTGTAGGTATCAGTTAAGCAAACGAATGTAAGAGAGTTCCACAAACACGAAGTGCGAAGAGACGGTTACATTTAAATATTTTTTACGGTAAAAGGGTAGGAACTTGATGCCAATCTAGTAGTACAAGTAAATACACGTGGTCCCAGCACCAGGGTAAAAAGCTTGTCAGAGCAGTTTCCATGAAACCCTTCTATAGAAGACAGAAAGAAGTCACGCCAGACCGGTCAGAAAGTGGCTGAAAGCGAGCTGCCAAGTCAGAATCAATTATATTGCTGATCCTTCTTTCGATTTTGTCGAGAGCTTCAAGGTGTATAGCAGGAGCACCTGGTCAGATATGGCAACAATATTTAATGCATGGACGAATGGTAGATTTATAATTGTACAAAATAGATTCTGACGAAAAAGAACACCTTAGCCCGACGCAATAAACTAAACTTCTGAGCAGTAGATGCAAGTATGGATTCAATATAGTTATTCTATTTGAAGTCATTTGAGAGTGTAAGGCCAAGGATACACAAGGCGTTGTTATTTAAGAGCCAAGCGTCATCCATTGATGCAAATTTTGTAGAGTGTAAAGAGGACTGTCCTGAGATCATGTTAACACTTTTTAGGACGATAACCAGATTTCATCACAGCGTTTTGCCTTATGGGTTTCAAGATTATAAATTATAATAGAGGCCATAGATAGGGGTATATATATATATATATATATATATATATATATATATATATATATATAATTTAATTTCGTCTCACTTCTAGATGAGAAATTGGATGTGGTTACTTCAGATGAGTCAAATGCGGTGTTGGATAAAAATCTGTGAGCAAAGAAATCGACCTTGTCTGCTGTAGATGTAAGGATTTCGAATTGCTTGAATAGAGGAGGGATCGAGGCTTTTCTATCATTCAATAAATTCTTGTATTGTTGCTAGTAATTATTAGAACCAAACTTGTGAGCTGCTATACGCTGATTCATTCTGTCAGCAAACAATAGCTTATTATCATATAGGATACGCTTACATTTACTGCGAACAGAGACAAAGAATTGCCTATTGTGATAAGACGTGTTGGTTCGGTAAAGCATGGAGAATTGAATAATCTGGGCAATGTCAGCCGAACAAGCAGGAAAGAACCAAGGAGATGAACGAGGTTTAAGTATAGAATTTCCGGTCGGATGAAAGTATCGATGCCGGCTTTCACTCAGGAGGAGACTTCAGAGGTGTAGACTCGAACAGGGAGACAAAAACCTTTTAAGGGTCATTGCAAAGACATCACGGGACCTTTCCAAGTCTGCTATTTAATAGCAGTGAAAATTCTTGCGAGTAGGATATTTCTGGATGGAGGGGGAGTAGAAAGTGACATTAACTGACACCATAGTATGATCAGAGTTGCTAGGAGAGCAGAGTGGCATAACATTGCAAAAAGAAGGAATAGAAGTAAGGAAGAGATCTCGAAGCGAATGGTGTCCATTGTGATTATGATAGAAACGCGTGAGGAAATCAATCAATTGCGTGAATGTGTGATTGATTGAGAAGTTCAGCGTTTGGACTCCACCAAGATCAGTGACAGAGTTTTCTAACCACGTAGAATGAAAGACATTTAAGTCACTGAACATAAATACATTAGTCAATAGTTGAAGGAAAATAATCTTGTCTATTTATTTCTTTAGTATCCAAACGTAAATAACGTAATGTTCGAAAGAAGTAATGAATTTTTATAAATTTGACAAATGTTTATATAAACACACACACACACTTTTATATATATATATATATACCTATATATATATATACACGAACATTGTTTTTAATAAATCTGTCTCTATTAAGAACAAATAGTAATTAAAAATCATTATGTTAAAAAGAAATTACGAAAAGAAACTTTAGATTGCTTTTTAATTAATTAAGCAGCCTTTATTGAACTGATATATCCCAATAGTTAATTCATAGGCTAAAGAAAAATATTACAATATAGATACTGCTAGCAGTTTTTTAATTTGAGTACAAACATAATAGGTTTAATTGCCGATATTTTCAAGAAAAGAGATATTTATCCGCAAAGGAAAAACAAGTTGTAGTTAACAAATCGTATTATAACATTATACTTTTAGGAATGTTATTACTAATCTTTTTTATTTAACCTGAATTTCAACGCCTTTCTGTTTTGAATTAATTGAAAATGCATTTTATTCGTTAATCAGAGACATGCACGCACACACACACGTGCACTAATATACACATACTCACACACACACACAAAAACACACATGCACACACACACATAAATATACGGTGCAATGGTTAAATTTCTGTCTAAATGACGCAAAAATGAAAATATCACACGCATGTCATTTTAACAGACATGTAAAACTGTTAAACAAAAAAATACTAAAAAAGTTAATTTATTCAATAAAATAGTCACTGTCTTCAACCACGGCCTCTAGACTACTTCAGCCTTTCCTGCAACTTTCCTAGACGGTCTTCTTGTTTAAGTTCGTGAATACTGCTATATTCCTTGGCTTCATTTCACCTTTAACATTACAAGGAATGGTATGGTAGTGAGTCCTGTTGTTAGACATAGGGTCTTCTAACAGCCACTCTCTTGACCACGCACAGTTTCAAGAGGGTGGATGTTGGAAGACCCTATGTCTAAGAAAGAGGCACCTTCCCCAAAATAAACACTCTCTTAAGTTAATTAAATTGCTGAATCAGGATAGAACTCAATCCGCATAAAAAACTCTTTTTTTTACATTTTTCACTGAGTAGTTCGTCTGTTTACACATTGTGAGACGCTTTGGGCCCTACGATGTAATATAATCGTTAGCGCTAGAACCATTACGTCTGAATAGTGAGTTCGATCCTCAATAGGTGCTACAAAATTGTGGCCTTATGCCTCATCTAAGCCACACTTAGAAGATAACCATTCCGAGAAGCGTTACTTTTAACAACAAGAAAAAATTATTATCTGCATATCTCACACTATAATCATATCCATAACTGACTTATAGCAACTTTGACCACTGCGATATAACCGCCTTTTTAGTTAGACATTTTTTATCGTTCGTTTTCGTTCCTTTCTTCTTTGTTTTTGTTTTTCTCATTTATTTATTTATTCATTCATTCTCCTTCTAAATCTATCTACATTAGACCTGATAATGGCCGTCACTCCTGCCAATACAAGGACTAATTCGCTTTAGTTATTCTTTGCTTTTTAGCAAGATTGTTATCGACTTTGCAGCATCAAGCAACTCTTTTGTAATACTCTGATGAAAAATATTTAAATAAAAAAAAAGGTTATGCATAATGCACTAGATGAGCACATATTTTTTTCTTTTATTAATATTTTTGTTCTTTTCTTTCAAAGTTTTCATTTTTAGAGTCTACCAATTATTTGCAAAATTTCTTTTCATTGATTTTTTCTTTTTGTATTTATTATTAAAACACACGTCAGAAGAATATCATGTAACGTTTAAATTTTTTTCCTCCGTATTGTATCATACTAGTAGACATTTTACTGTACGACGATAGCACCATAGGCGTTAATCGGGATCCCCTTTACAAGTTGATATCGGATAAATGACATTCGATAAACACTATGCGTATTTCTGCTCGATTTCAGCGTTACACATGTAATTTCCTTAATTTCAAACATACTATGTTTAAACACAGAAATCAGCTATTATCAGCAGAACATGTCGTTCAAAACTCTCAATCATTAACCTGAAGCTCAGCATCCTTAGTCTTACTAAGGGACACATTTATCGTAGTTTTCCTCGCTTTTTTGTGTATATTTTTCACAAAGCGGCGATAGTATGTGATCATTTCCTTTTAAACCTTCAATTACCGGACATTGGTTGGAGTCAAAACTGACCCAACATCCCTAACAATTACGAAATCTTGCTGTATTCCTTCTTCACCAATTCCGAAATCTAGGTAAAAGTACTCACACTTAGCCTTTTTCAACTCGAGATCATGCTTACGAAAACCATTGCATAATGTGTCCAACTGCACCAAGTGGACTTCTGCCATATCCCAAACTATCAAAACTATCAAAACTGGAAGAGGTCGAAAATACTTCGCTTTGCAACGACGTCATCTCTTTTGTCAACTTTATTTCACCCGCCAATATCTTTTCCCTCGCTAACTTGCACGCACGCGCTTTCTGTCAGGCGTACTACCCTGCTTAATGAGTTCGAATAAGTCCCATCTTTTTAACTTCACGGTCGGACTCTGCATGAAATTGAAAAAAAAAGTATGCTGTTTCATCTTCAGCTTTTTTTTTTTTTTGAAATTAGCAACATTTTTATCATAGGCAGAATACACAATTGATGTCGTTTGTTATAACAATCGTCCATATAACAGACAGGTTAGTTATCAATCTATGTTTAAAAAAAACTGATATTGCCAGGTTCTGCATATCGACGAACAATAATCGTTCTGACAGACAACGACGAAGAATGAAAACGTATCTATATAAATATAAACTTATATTTTCATTCTTCGTCGGTGACGGTTGTTTGAAATAGGAGGGTAGCCAGAGTTAATCACGCACACGTAGGAGCTGCTGGGGAATAATTAAACCAGTTGAACTTCTATTCTGTGTGCGTGTGTACGTGCGTGTATACTTTGCTTCTCTTTCTCTTCTGTTCAGTTTTCAGCCAGAAACCCCAGACATATAACCCGAAATTTTTATGCAATTTTCCTTATTCGAGTAGTCGCCAACTTGACGTCATCATATTTTGCAGGTTGTTACTTTTCAAGTCTTTGTTATAGCCTGTGTTTTCTGCCTTTGATTTCAATCATATCTTTGCCGGCTATTGTTTTTAACCTTTTGTTGTGGAATGGGGTTGCTGCATTTGATGTCAATCATATCTTTGTCGGCTATTGCGCAGGTTTCTGTCTTTCATGTTGCTACCATTTACGGCCGGAATATATGCTATGATTCATATTTTTGTCGGTCATTGCAACACTATATTGTGAAGTCGACAAAATAAAAAATACAAAAACAAAAACAAAAAACAAACGCGCATGCTCGATACTGAAAAATAAAATATGACAATTTACCCATCGCACTTTCTCCATCTCTCTCTTTCGCTCTCTCGCTATCTATCTATCTATCCATATATATATATATATATATATATATATATATATATTGACTAAAATATGGTATATTTATTGTGGAAATGTTTTCAGTATCGGAGGCAAGGTATAAAGATTGCAGACATGAAAACCTCATGGGCACAGCCACATAGACACATAAACGCACGCATGCAAACACACGCACGCAAACATGCACACATACACATTAGCTGGAATAGATTGAATTGAGATTTCAATGCCTTTATTTAATGAACTCTTGTCGTGATGTAGCTTGTGCGGTGATTAAATGAGAAAATCCATGACTAGGTCATATAGATGCAGAAATAAATAGATTAGAAATGCCATATAGCTGTACTTACATATTAATAAGCATAATTGAATTTTTTAGATAGACGGGAGCAGATTGAAATTGATAGTTGATATTTCAAGGTAGTTACTCATATGTAATATTAAAATATTAACTAGGGAAAGGGAAGGTGGAAGAAAAAGAAAGCGATGCTGTGAGTGATTTTCACTGGTGAATAATTGCATTTTATTATTTATTACACTGTTCGCTATGTTTATCAGCAAAGGATGTATTTTCATTCTTTGTACTATATTGATTACGTGATTTAATATCATGTCAATTTTTATAATCAGATCTACGAATTTAATATGAGAATGTGTATCATAATTAAATCATTTCTGTATAATACTAACAGGTTTTTCTTTATCGGAATTAAATGTTTTTATATTTATTATGAGCAAATTGAAGAGTCGAATTGTTTACACCTTTGGTGCATAAAATGTCTCTATAAGTATTTTGCCTGTCAATCTTTTTAGCAAATATCTAAAACGATCTTCAGTCTGTTTTACACTGGGGAAAAGGATAACGACATTCACACCTTCAAAACAAAACAGCTCTTTATTAGCATAGCTATTGTTAACCGATAAGAGTGTCACTCGTTGCGTCTTCTCCGTGGACATGAACTGAAAAGACTCTATTGAATTCATTGAATGTTTATTCACTGTATCGGCTGGACAATTGTTCTCGCCGGAATCTATCTTGCATACCTATAAGATTCTTCTTTGTTTAGAATATTCTTGCCATATATGCTATTTTAAATGTAGATATCCTTGATAAAATCAAAAGAAGAATCAGCAATATTATTAGACTTCTTCTGGCATTTCAGCTTCAGTCAACTTCCCGCCGCCTTAAATGTACATACCTATTCCGTTTCTATAAATATTTTCATGTTAATTGTTCGGATGATTTCTGCGCTATTGTATATCTATATACATGAATTTAATCGCGATACTAGAATAGCGAAGATGTCTCATCAATTTATAGTTGAGTCGGCTAGATGTAATGAAAATTTCAATGCAGTTTCTTTTCTCACACTTCTCTCTTGTAGAACTCTCTTCCGCCGCCCTTCCTTTCAGTAAACTTTAATATTAAAAATGTATGTCTTATGTCAATCGCTATCTGTTGTCATACTGATTACTCTTCCTTTTTTCCTGCTCTTTCTTAAAGATTTTGCCTTCTAACTCTTCCAAAATTAATAACCTCTTGATTTTACTGACTTGCCTCGGTTGAACATGCTTATTGTTATGTAAGAAATACGTATGCATACGTAAGGTGCTAGTCAACATCCTGTTACTTTTTGATGTATGTAAATCGTGGCGTGTGACGGAGTGGTTAAAAGGTTTGCTATATGACCATTTGAATCTCTCGACGGTCGATTTGTCAGGAAAGTGACTTGTTGATGTTATTGAAAAAAATATTACTACTTGAAAGAAGCCTTATGAGTGAAACTGGGTAGACGAGACCATTTGACAGTTGTAGATGGTTTTTCTAACGAAGAGAAATTGCTAGTAATAGTAGTAGTATTGTCAACATTATTATTAGTAGTAGTTGTAGTAGAAGTATTACTATTAATAGAAGACATAGAAGAAGAGGAATCTCACCATGGTCTATTTTTTAGGAAATTGACATGTAGATGTCACCGGACTATAGGAGGCGGTCCCAGCGTGTGGCACGTTTAGAAACTGTCTGATAAACCATACCACGGGTTGACCCAAGCTTTGTGAAGGAAATTGTGTAGAGGGGGCTGTTTGTGAGCCGTCGTTGTTTGTTCAGGACCGAGGGTTTGAGTGTGCTGGCCTTAATCACAATGCATTTTACGTTAAATAACGCGCTCTCTCCCTTAAAATGTAACTAAAGTTTGCTCAGCATAGTTACAGTATAAACCACAAGGGGGCTCTGTGGATGTTGAAGAGGTAAAGAGAGACAAAACTTGATTTCAAGAAACATCGCAAAAGAAATCATGGAACGAACCTAAGTTTGCTAGTTAATAGCAGTCATAGATCCTGCATGTAGGATGTTTCTGGGTGAAGGGCGAGTAGAAAGTGACATTAACTGACACCGAAGTATGATCAGAGTTGCCAGGAGAGCAGAGCGGCATAACATCGCAAAAATATGGGATCGAATTAAAGAAGAAATGTCATAAAGAATTGTGTCCACCGTGATTACGAAGGAAACGCGTGGGGAACTCAATCACTTGCGTGAAAGAATGAGTGATTGAGAAGTTCAGCGTTTTGCCTCCACCAAATTAAGTGTCAGAATTTTTTAACCACGTAGAATGATGGAATTTCAAGTCACCGAACATAACTACATTAAGAGATGGGTGAAGGCAAATAGCCTTGTCTATTTATTTATTTATTTTGTATCCAAACGTAAATACAGTAATGTTCTAAAGAAGTAATGGATTTTTATTAATTTGAACACACACACGCACACACACACACACACATATATATGTGTGTGTGTGTGTGTGTGTGTGTATGCACGAATATTATTTTACTAATTATTAATTTGAAAAATTTATATAAACACCTCTTACACACACACACACACATACATATATATATATATATGTATGCACGAATATTATTTTACTATATCTGTCTCAATTAAGAACAAATTGTAATTAAAAATCATCATGATAAGAAAAAATTACATAAAGAAACTTTAGATTTCTTCTTAATTAGGCAGCACTTATTGTTACACTTAAGAACCGATAAATCCGAATAGTTAATCCATAAGCTTAGAGAAAATAATACAATATAAGTACTGCTAGCAGTTTTTTAATTTGAGTACAAACATAATAAATTTAATTGGAGATATTTTCAAGAACCGAGATATTTATCCATATACCGAAAATAATGTTGTATTTAACGAATTGTATTATAACATAATACTCTTAGGATGTTCTTCTTCTATGTGCCCTGTCCATTCAGGACGTAGGCGATCATGGTTCTCCACGTCGCTCTATCCCTGGTAGCTCTTAGTATGTTTGCTCCTGTTACACCTCGCAACCCCCGTTCCGTCATCCACCTGATCAAGCCCTGCAAATATGTTATCCGCTGCCTTTCTCTGTCTCTTTTTCCTTCAGGTTCTCCAAGCTCTCCTTCCTCATTGCACGTCCCAAGAAATTTGTCTCTTCCTGATGCTCACTATTAATTTCCTTTTCGTTGCCATTCTTTCCAACACTTCATCGTTGCTTGCATATATGCAGCATCCTTCTGTAGAACCACATTTCCGCTGCTTCCAGTTTTGTTCTCATTTTCGATGTCCAGCATTCACTACCGTGTTGAAGAAATGACATAACATAGCAATCCAGCACTCTTTTCTTTGTTACTAGTGAAATTTCCCTGTATGTTAGTACTTTACCCAGCTTCTGGAACGCGTCCTTTGCCATGCCAATTCGCCTTCGAATCTCTCTGTCGCACATTCCATGTCCTGTAAGAACACTTCCTAGGGATTTAAATTTTTGTACTTGCTTGATTCTGGTATCCCCCACTTGTATTTGGCATTTTGAGTTGCACCTTTTGCTGAGGACCATGCATTCAGTTTTCTTAAAGGTTATTTGTAGTAATTTTTGTTACTTTCCACCGCTACCTTCCGTGGGAGGTCTTGTAGTTTCCTTTATATTATTACTGATATTTTTACGATAAGTAAAACCTGAATTTAAAAAGCGTTTCATCTCTCACCTCTTATGTAACCCCTGCGTACTAATAGCAGTTCTGCTTTGGTTGAGGTGAAATGATTAATAAATTGTGCATCGCATCTCTCTCATTTTGCTACGACACGAACACATAAAATTATCTATAATACAGAACAATACAGGCAAACAAAGTAATATATCATTATCAGTATCAAACGTGACACTTTCCCGACAACTCTACTTTCTGCAATTGGGCGTCTATTTCTTCCTTATTAATGCAATGCAAAGAGACACCTTCCCCAATATAAACTTTAATTTAGACTGTTAAGTTAGTCATATTGATGAACCAAGCTAGAACTCGATTTATTTGGTTTTTTTTTTGTCCGTCTGCACATTGTGAAACACGTTAGGCACCGCGATGTGGTATAAGGGTTTGCGCTAGAACCATTACATCTGAATAGCGAGTTCGATCCTCACTAGGTGCTAGAAATTCTGAGCCTCATTTAGAAAATAACCATTCCGAGACGCGTGACATTTAACTACAAGAAAATTATTTTCTGCATATCTCACGCTCTAGTCATCTCCATAACTGACTTATATGACCTTTTGCCACTGCGATATACCCGCCTTTTCAGTTAGACATGCTGTTTATCGTTCCGTTTTGTTCCTTTATTTTTTCTTTGTTTTTTTTTCATTTATTTATTCATTCATTTGCGTTCTAACCCAGCTACACTAAAGCTCATCATGACCGTCATTCTTCCCAACTAAATGACTGAATGGCTTCAGTTATCCTTTACTTTTTAGCGAGACTGTTATTTGTAACCAGTAATTGCCCTGCTTAAGATACTTTTGTAAAACGTGATTGCCTTGTAATATTGCATATGAGAAAGAAAAAAATGTGATCCTAAGTATAAATACGACGGAGCGAAAGAAATTATAACTAGTCGTATTGTTAGTTTTGCAGTTTATTGTGAAACGCGATATGAGTCGAGTTAAGTTAAAACATAAGAATACTTATTGCAAACTTGTAAAATCTAAACAAAAAAAAACTAGCTGGAAATCGAAGAGAATAGAAAGGGAAAATATATTTTTGCATTGCTTATTCGAAAATTGATCAGAAGCTTTAGGTTTTTTCGGCCGGAGGAAATGAAAAATAGCGTTTGGGTGCCAGTCGTAGAAACAGTGAGGTTGCCTCCTATAGAGCTCATGACTAAAGATGTACAAAGTGCCAAGCGTAGTTAAATTGGAGTTAGACTGGGTCGAAATGTAACGATGGGGACCACGTCCAAGAAGACTTGTCGCCTTCCATAGTGCTCTTGGCTGAAGATGTAAAGAAACGTAGAAAAGCCTGCCGTCGACCGACTTAAAAGAGTTAAATTCGAATAGATTTCTGATAGATTCCTGACTGAAGATTCCACAGAGATTCCACTTTGGCTGTTTCCGGAAGACTTCAGTAAAGAGCCCTGAAAGACGTTTTTATTTTAATCTGGAAAATTGAAAGCTCAGATTATTCTTAAACGAAAACTTTCGCTTCGTTCTGAAAACTGAATTCGCGACTGTATATTCTGCTTCTGTTGCTAATTATTTTCATATATATATATATATATATATATATATATATATAGATAAAGACTTTTCTGTAACTTATCCAGACGTCTTCGAAATTATTTATTTATTCATTTATTTATTTATTTATTTTGGTACCGTGTTTTATTTTATCAACACAAGTGTACGCGTGTATCCGGTCTGGTTTGAAGAGGTAAAGAAACGTCTACCGGGTTTGCAAGGTACCTACATTGAGATCAAAATTCACAGCGTGGGCAGGGATGTTCACCGTTGTAAGAGACGACTCGAAGACCAGCTACTGTGACGAGACCATCACAACTGGCGAACGGAGAGCGTCGTCACAACTGGTGCCGTATCGACAGCATAAACCCTGACTCAGGTTCTGGATAACGATGATAATTGGCTTCGAGATCGGGGTCAGCCATGCCGCCGGGCGAACGTGTTACATATTGATATTGTGGAATTAACCAACCCCTTTTTGACACACTGATAAAAATATCTAAAAAAAAAAAAGAAAAGAAAATAACGCGCAATACACTAGAAAAGCACTTACCTATTTTTCTGTTTGTTTTATTTTTTTGTTCTCTTCTTTCAAAGTTCTCATTTTTAATGTCTGCCAATTCTTTGCAACATTTCTTTTCACTTGATATTTATCTTTTTGTATTTAAAAAAAAAACACAAATCAGAAGAAAGTCATGTAATGTTTAACAGTTTCCTTTTTCTTCCCTATCTCGAAGATATTTCGATGTACGTCGATACTATCATAGGCGTTAAACGCGATCCAATTTACAAGCTGATATCGCAAAAATGACATTCGATTAACACCAGGCGTACCTCTGCTCGAGACAACGAAACACATGTAATTACTTAAATTTCATACATACTATGTTTGAACACAGAAACCAGCCATTACCAGCAGTACATATTGTTCAAATCTGACTGAGAAATCAACAACAAAAAAAACGGAGTTAAATAACCTAAAGGTCTGGTTTTATCTGTTGATGTTGAGCATGCGGTTTGCATGGAAGTTAAGTCGTATCACCTAGAGTTCCAATTAAATTAGTTTAAAAATATGTATCCGTCACACTCTAAACACTATTTAACTTTTTCAGACCTTGGTACTGGTACTTCCGTAAGTTTCCTGCGATCTGGCCGGTTGGTGGCAACGGCTAATCACTGTGAGGGTACCGGGTTGGCAGTTTCCTGGTTGTTGCTTCCGACTGGTAGTTAGGAGCCCTAACTCTTGCGTAGCGTCAAGAGCGGCTGCTCTGATCAACAGTTGTATAATATCGGGGTTCTTGTAGTGCCATGTCGCGCATGGATAGGTGTCCCTGCAAGCGCTTTCGGTGGGCAACCCCGAGGCCACACCTTGTTGCAGCCCTAGCCAGTTTCCCTCCCAGCACAGATCGTGGGTAATGACCGCCTGTATCCTCTACCCTAGGTCCCTTTCTACAAACAGAATCATGACTAAACAAATCAGAAATGACCCTAAACCAGTTAAATCCAAACCACCTAAACCCATTAACCTCTCCTTCACTAATATCCGACGTATTCGTACTAACTTTCCTAGTGTAGAAGCGTTCCTGCATGAAAAGTCCCCTGACATCCTCGCGCTCTGCGAAACTAACCTCAACTCAGCTATTCCCTCCTCTGACTTCTTCATCCCTGGTTATCTTCCCCTTTTAAGGAAGGATTCCACTGTCCACATGCATGGGCTGGGTGTTTATGTCAGCGAACACCTCCCCATAACTAGGGTGACTTCACTCGAATCTACTGAACACCAATACATATGTCTCCGCCTGTCTCTCCTCAGTTCGGTTAGCTTCCTATTCTTCCTTTACCGTTCTTCCTCCTCTCCTGACTGCTCCCTACTAGATAGCATTGCCGACGACATAGATAAGGCTATTTCCTATCACCCATTCGCCCACATATTTGTATTTGGAGACCTCAATGTCCATCACTCTGAGTGGCTTGAAAACGCCGTTACTGATCCGGCGGACATTCACGCCATGAACTTTGCTATTTCCCAATCCCTTACGCAAGTGGTGGACTTCCCCACTCGCTTCCCAAGCTCTCCCTCGGGTCATTCCTCACTGCTAGATATATGTTTCACGTCTGCGCCTGACGCCTGTCAAGTCTCGCAGCTTTGCCCTCTCGGCAACTCCTACCACGCTGTAGTCTCCCCCAGTATTTCTTTCCAATCTCACTCCCCCCAGGAGCCCCCTACTTATAGAACCTCCTACCTCTACCAAAAAGCTGACTGGGATGCCTTTCGCGATTTCCTCTGCGACGTCCCTTGGGGAAAAGTGTTTGACCTATCAGTTGATGACTGTGCCTTTGAGGTCTCGTCAGGGGTGAAAGCTGGCATTGATGCCTTCATACCCACCAGGAAGTATTGCTTAAAACCTCATTCCTTTCCGTGGTTCTCTCCGGCCTGCTCAGCCGCCATTGCTCACAGGAACCATTATATCCGTCTATTCCGGAGACAGCCAACCGATCACAATAGGCGCCTGTTCACATCTGCTCGCAATGAGTGCAAGAGAACCCTAACAGTTTGACGCCAAACAGTTTTTTGCTGAGAGAATGCGACAGCACATAGCTGACCGCAAGTTCAGCTCCAAGGACTATTGGAGGATTTGTAAACGAGTGCTCAACAATAGGAAATCCTCAATACCTCCTTTAATCCATGGATTTGACGTTCTCACGTCATCTGCGGAAAAAGCTGAGTGCTTTCCCGCAGATTCTCATCCAACTCCATTTTCGACTCGTCCGGAGTGCATCCACCCGACATCCCTATTAGAACTGAGGCCAAATTGCACGACGTATATATTACCCCGACAGTAGTATCCAGAGTAATTTCAAAACTCGACCCCCATAAGGCGTGTGGAGACGATGGAATTCCGGTGATAGTTCTTAAGAGGTGTGCCCCTGAACTTTCCCCTGTCCTCTCTAAACTGTTTAACTACTGCCTTTCTGCTTCCTGGTTTCCTGCATGCTGGAAATACTCCTCAGTCGTTCCTGTCTTTAAGAATCGTGGTGAACCCTCGGACCCATCCAACTATCGCCCTATCAGACTTCTACCGATATTCGGGAAAGTATTTGAGGCTATAATCAATGCGGAAATAGTTCATCATCTCAGCGCCCACAAACCGTTCTCCGACAGGCAATATGGATTCCGCTTTGACAGGTCCACGGCCGACCTGCTAACAACTGTAACGGAGTACATGCTACAGGCCCTTGATGAGTCTGACGAGGCTCGCGCGGTTGCACTGGACATCTCCAAGGCTTTGGACAGGGTTTTGGCACCCTGGCCTCCTATGCAAACTACGCGGTTATGTTATTACCGGTCGCCTGCTTGACCTAATCCAATCTTTCTTAAATAACCGCAAAATGAAGGTTGTTCTGAATGGGCGCGCCTCTTCGTCCTACAGCACGAATGCTGGTGTCCCACTGGGCTCTATCCTGGGCCCGAAGCTCTTCCTTGTTTTCATCAACTACCTCCCAGATGAGATCAAGTCCCAAGTAGGCATCTACGCAGATGACACTACAATATACTCCCGCTCCACTAAGAAACCTGTCGTGGCGGACAGACATAATCTCGCTGCTGACCTTGAGCGGGATCTACACTCTGTGGTGAACTGGGGCAAGAAGTGGCTTGTCAACTTCAACTCCTCTGAGACCAAGCTCTTGTCTGTCAGCCATTACAGGCAACCTCTTCTGCATCCCATAAGCATGGACCAGGTGATTCTCCCGGAGAGTAATACACTACGCCTCCTCTGACTTACCCTGTCCTCAGACCTCAAATGGAACCACTATATTGAATCCATAGCAAAGTCTACTGCTAAGAAGTTTGGGTCACTATATCGATCCAGGATGTTTTTTCCACCTGAATCCATCCTGGATATACACAAGTCAACCATCCGTCCGTGCATGGAGTTCTGCTGCCATTTATGATCAGGTTCCCTCTGCCATTCTCCTCAATCTTCTTGACAAGCTCCAAAAGGAGTCTGTAATGTGATAGGTACTGATCTGGCGATTCGACTGCAGCCACTTTCCCATCGTCGAAATGTGGTGTCCCTCTGTCTCTTCTATAAATACTTTCATGGCTTCTGCTCGGATGAGCTTAAGTCACTTATGCCTCCTCAATAGGTGTTTACCCGTGCAACCAGACTGGCAACTGGGTCCCACCCATTCACAGTCAGGTTAGCCAAATGCAGACGACAATTCTACTCTTGCAGCTTCCTCTCTCGCACTTCCCGCCTGTGGAACTCACTCCCGTATTCTTGCTTTCCTGACGGCTACAACCTCCAGAAATTTAAATGCAAAGTTAATACTCATCTACTAACCACTGGCCTCTAGCTCTCTCCCCTCCCTTGTATAACCTTCCCTTTCTCCCCACCTATGTATCTGTCATCGCACCTGCTTTCTCAGCTTTCTATTGTTCCTTTCTAACTAGCTTGTACTCCTCACTCTTTTCTAATTAATCTTTTTACATTTATGTAACCCCCTGCACATCAGTGGTGTTTTCGCCTTGCTCGGGGTGAAATGATTAAAAAAAAACAATGCTTTTAACACGGAGTGCAACATCTGCATGCATTGTGACAAAAAGTTAATCTAGCATTATATCGAGCTCTCCTCATTCCTCCAGCATGTTTTCTTCTCTGACATCTTACAGCAGTTTTCTTACCTAAAATCTTGCAGCGCATGCCCAACCTCTGTTTTTTATGGTAGTTATTATAGTACACTCAATGATTAAACTCAAGCTCAACATCCTTAGTCTTACTAAGGGACATATTTATCGCAGCTTTCGTCGCATGGGCTTCTTCCATGTTCAAAACCATCAAAACATCATTCAATAACTGGAAGAAGTCTAAAATGTCTCTTTGCTTTGCAACAAATTCATTTTTCCCGTCAACTTCATTTCACCCGCCAATATCATTTTCCTCACCAACTCCCATGCACGCGCTCTCCGTCAGGCGTACTACACTGCTTAATGATTTCAAACAAGCCACATTTCTTAATTCCACGGTCAGACCTTGTATGAGATTGAAAAAAGATATATAGTTTCATCTTCAGTTTCTTTATAACAGGTACCAGAGCAAAGTATACATGTTATAAAACAAAAATCACCTATCTTTCCTTGATGTCGTTTGTTTTAACAGTCGTCCAGATGGCAACCAGGTCTGTTATCAATCTATGATAAAAAGAACTCATATTATGCCTGCTTCTGCAACGACAACAACTTATTTAATCTTTGTCGATGACAGTTTTTTAGAATAGGAGGGTGGCAAGAGAGATATCACACACACGTAGGAGCGGTTGGGGAATCATTAACCAGTTGAAATTCTCTATTCTCTGGGTGTGTATGTGTGTGTTTTCTTTTCCTCTTTCTCTTCCGTTTAGTTTTTGCCCAGAAACCCCACACTTATATCACCTAAAACTTTCTACGCATTTTTACTGTTTTGTGTTGTCGCCTAATTGAAGTAATCATATTCTGTAGGCTGTTACGTTTCAATTCTTTGTTTTAGCCTGTCTTTTCTGACGTTGATGTCAATCATATCTTTGTCGGCTATTGTAATTTAAGCTTTTGTTGTGGAATATTTTTTCTGCCTTTGATGTCAATCATATATTTTTGGCTATTGCGTAGGTTTCTGTCTTAGACGTTGCTACCATCAACGGTCGGAATATATTTTGTGAATTCCGTTTTTTTCGGTCAATGTAAAATATTACAAAATGACATTACTAAACTGAGAAGTCGATAAAATAAAAATCAAAAAAACGCGCATGCTCAAAATTAAAAAAATACAAAATGATATATCGCCATCACTCATTCTCTCTTTCTCTTTCTCTCTCTATATATATGTATATATACGAGGATCATTCAATAAATAAAGTGAACTTTTCGGTATAAGGACTTCTAATACAGAGAAAAGGTTAATTTTTAAATTTTTTTTCTTTACTTCTTTTTCAAAGGGACTTAATTATTTTTTGCAGATTGAAAAAAAACTTTCAGAATTTTGAAGATAAACAATGATGGCCGACCAAGAAGCATGCTCCAAGAGTAAACAGAGGTCATTTATCAAGTTTTTGGTTGCTGAAGGGTGCAAACCATTTGAAATTCATAGGAGAATGTCAACTGTATATAGTGCCATATGTTTCAACTAATAAAATATCTACAAGTAGGCTAAATTGTTTAAAGAAGGATGGAGCAATTTTGAGGATGAAGACAAGCCTGGGAGGCATACAAAAGTTTGGTCTCCTGAGGTGATCGAATCAGTCAATGACCTCGTTCAGCCTGACAGAAGGGTGACAGTGGGTGACATTGCAATGACATTGAGCCTATCTGTTTGGACAGCACATAAAATTGTCCATGATGACGGTAGGAGCCAATGATGCTTACTGCTGAGCACAAAAAGAAGTGGGTCGAGTTGTCCCAGCAGTGTCTCTCCCGCTATGAGAATGATGGTGATGAGTTTCTGAAGAAGGTGATCACATGTGACGAGACATGGGTTTGACACTATGAGCCTGAAATTAGACGGTAATCCATGGAGTGGAATCACGCAGGCTCTCCAGTGACGAAGAAGTTCAAGTTCCACCGGTCCACGGGGAAGGTGATGCTCACCGTTTTTTGGGATATTCAAGGCCCAATCACCATTTCATTCCATGAGAAAGGAAGCACTGTGAACTGCTGCGACAGGTGAAGAAAGACATAAAGAACAAATGCAGGGTCATCAGTTACATGAAGTCGTCTTGCATCAAGACAACACAAGGCCTCACTCAGCAGCCCAAATAGTGCAGACTATCAACGAGCTGGGCCAGGAAGTGCTCCCTCATCACCCTTACAACTCAGACCTTGCCCTTTCAGATTTTCACCTGTTTGTTCCCTTGAAAGCGTTCACGAGAGGCACGAACTTTTAAAGTGACGATGAAGTCAAAAATGCTGTGAGCGATTGGCTGAGGCATCAGTCCAAATATTGTTTAGGCTGAGGGAATCTGGAAGCTTGTGCATAGATGGGAAAAGTGTGTGACACTGCTGGGAGACTACATTGAAAAAAAGTAAGCTTCTACCTGTATCAGAAATCTTTATACGAAAAATTTCACATTATTTATTGAATTACTCTCGTATATATATATATATATATATATATATATATATATATAGACAAACGCCCATAATTATTAGTCTATTCTAGTATTTAAAAAATTATGTATTTCATACTATTTTTTTAATATTTATCAAGTGAATAATTGTAAATGGAAATAGAATGGTTCTTTTGTTAATACTGCACAATAACACCAAATGAATTTATAAGTAATTAATAATTACCTATTTTGCAGTTTCATCAATGAAAGAATGAAGAAAATTTCGGGTCATTCGGACGAGTTCATTTTGATTCCTTGCCTTGTAAAATTTTTCAAAGAAATAATTACAAAAGACATTCTATTTTCATTTGGCAATAAATACTAAAATACTATGAAATAAATAATTTATTTAAAAAAAAACTGGTGTGGCCTAATAATTATGGCCGGTAATGTATATATATATATATATATATATATATATAAAAATTAGAGAAAAGTTTCAAAATTCAAAGGTGTCGGATGTACATTTCGACATAGGATCTCTAATAGAGACTCTACGTCACGTCAGCGACATTGTTTTTTCCAAATGGCGAAGGCCTTGGGTTAGTGTGTGGAGGGGTTTTAGGTTAACAACGGTCACAAAGTAGAAGAGGACAGAGCTGGTAGTCGCGGGGTTACAGGGTGTTGAAATGGTATATTTAGGAAGGGGAGGAATAGGAGTTCATATTTTAGAAAGATAGACAACTAAATGAGTTAAATTACTTTTTAAAGTTAAGATTTGGGGCTGTTTGAAGAGGTGTATTTAGGCGAGAAGGAATAAGTTTCAATATAAGATTTTCAAATTTTTTATTTAAGTTATTTGATTAAACCTTCTAGGTAGAAGCAAGCTAAATGCCAATTATAGGAAGTTATCAGTTTAAAAATTATTAGAGAAAAATATTAGAGAAAAAAATATATATATATACATATATGTGTTATCCAAGAAAAAAGGGGTTTAGTAAAAGAATCCATATTTTCTAAAGATAGGCAATTAAAGGAGCTTGGGATATGAAGTAAGGGGGTTTAAAATACTTTAAGGTTAACGTTAGGGTAAAATTAATATTAAAACTTAATTTGAATCCTTTTAATTCATATTCTAACATCTAGTCAACGAGGATTTAAATTCGAAATTTAAGTATTCGAAACATTTGCCTTGTGGCGGCACTTACTGATGAATTCCCTCCTAAGATTCAGTAGCCGGTGTTGGTGGGGGTATTTTAATATTGAAATTTTTTCCAGTAAACATAGACAGCACCTATCACGAAAATTCCACGGAATACGGGCTGAACCTATCAGTTTCCAGCTAATTTCAGAATCCAGCCCTTCCTCTTTCATTTTCCAGAATGCCCGCGAAAGGGCTGTTTGGTACCTCTGACCGGGGTTCGAAAAGGAGTACCTGTGGTTATACAGTCTTTGTTTGAAAAGACCGGCGGACATACCGATATAGGTCCGGAAGTCGTTTTTGTTTTGTTAGATGGAGAAATGCGGGCTTCATAAATCACCTGGGTGGATTTGCATTTTCCCTCCACCGGGCAGGCGTCCACAGAATTACAGTTGCATTCGTTTAGAATTCCGGACCTAGATTCAACATTGCGCAAGTTTACCAGAATACTCCTATGATGGGAACCAATAAGGCTGTCCATATCTGGGATGCAAGAATAACTAATTTTAAGGGTGTACCTGTTAAAAATCTTCCGTAGAGAGTTACTGTTATTAAAATTTTTGTCTATGAACTTGAGAAAATATTTACCAATATTGATGTTAGTTAGTTTACAATGAGGGTGGGGGGCGGGTTAAACCAAAATATCTTTCGTTTTCTACAGCTTCCTTGGGTATCTGTTTTATAATATTTTTGGGGTGGTTGGATGAAATATTAATATAAGTGGGGGAACTATTTTATTTGAGAAATTGTTGGTAGGATCCATCATTTAAGTTAAGGGTGATGTCTAGATAGTTTACAATTTTAAGATTAGAAGTGACTTCGACTTTAAAACCGAGGTACTTCATGGCTCTAATTATTTCTTTGTGTATTCTATTTGTGTAGGGCCCATTGGAATTAGGGATAATTATTAATCCATCGTCCCGATATAGGCTTAATTGTTTTGTGTTTACAAATTGCTTAGAATATCTAAAATGTAAATTCCCACAAGACCTGCCACCTGGGATGAATCATAATTTGTAGGATTAATTAGCCTGGTTTGTAATTTGGTTTGGAAATTTGGTTTGTGGTCCTTAAATAAAACGTAAGCTTCTTTAGTGGCGATTTTGCCAATTTTGTCACTAATATTTGGCGAATTTGGTCACTAATATTCTTTGGCGAATTTGGCTTTGTTTGTATTAATTTCAGATAATGCTAGGTTCCTTCTGTCTACTTTGTAATTACTAGTTAACATCCGACACCTTTGAATTTTGAAAATTTTCTCTAATTTATATTGGCTCTGTATTCTTAATACATTGAGCTGTTTGCCTCCATCACTTTTTAATGTTGGCTAGGATCAGATTCTTGGAATTTAACTTGCTACTCTTCCAATTCTGATTAAAAAAAACTATATATATATATATATATATATATATATATATATATATATATATATATATAAAATAAAATATGGTACAATTTTTTGTGGAAATATTTCCAGTATTGGAGACAAGGTGCTTATATAGAGAGCGCAAACTTCAAAACATCATGGGCACACCCACGCAGACACATACACGCACAATCGCACGCATGTAAACAAACGCACGCAAACATGCACACACAAACATTGGCTGGAATAGATTGATCTGAGATTTCAATGCCTATATTTAATGATCTCGTGATGTAGCTTGTGCGTTGATAAAATGAGAAAATCCGTGACTCGGACATATAGATTCAGAGATAAATAGATTAGAAATGCCATATAGCTGTACTTACATATTAATAGGCATAATTGATTTTTTTTTACATATACAGGGGAAGATTGAAATTGATAGTTACTCTGATGTAATAGTGAAATATTAACTCGGGAAAAGGAAACTGAAAAAAAAAAGAAAGCAATGCTGGGAGTGATTTTCACTTGTAAATATTAAACTTTTATTGTTTTTTTACATTTTTTTACCTTGTTTAACAGCAAAGGAAGTCGTTCTTGGTACTATATTGATTACATGATTTAATATCGTATCATTTTTATAATCAGATCCACGAATTTAATATGAGAATGGGCATCATAATTAAATAATTTATGTATAATATTAACAGATTTTTCGTTATCTGATTTAAATATTTCTATATTTTTATGAACAAATTGAAGAGACAAATAGTAAATATCTTTAGTATATACTAGCAGTATAGCTTGGCGTTGCTCGGGTGTAATGAAAGATTTAAAACTAATCCATGGTCCTGGAGCTCATACTCACCCGAAAGAATATTTGTGTTAAGTTTGGTGAGAATTTTTTTTTTTAATCATTTCACCCCGAGCAAGGCGGAAACGCCACTGATGTGCAGGGGATTACATAAATGTAAAAAGATTAATTAGAAAAGAGTGAGGAGTAAAAACTAGTGAGAAAGCAGGTGCGATGACAGATACATAGGTAGAGAGAAAGGGAAGGTTATACAGGGGAGGGGAGAGAGCTAGATGCCAGTGGTTAGTAGATGAGTTTTAACTTTGCATTTAAATTTCTGGAGGTTGTAGCCGTCAGGAAAGCAAGAATACGGGAGCGAGCTCCACAGGCGGGAAGTGCGAGAGAAGAAGCTGCAGGAGTAGAATTGTCGTCTGCATTTGGCTAACCTGACTGTGAATGGGTGGGACCCAGTTGCCAGTCTGGTTGCGCGAGTAAACACCTGTTGAGGAGGCATAAGTGACTTAAGTTCGTCTGAGCAGAAGCCATGAAAGTATTTATAGAACAGACAAAGGGAGGCCACATTTCGACGATGGGGAAGTGGCTGCAGTCGAGCCGCCAGATCAGTACCTATCACATTACAGACTCTCCTTTGGAGCCTGTCAAGAACACTGAGGAAAACGGCAGGGGCACCTGACCATAAATGGCAGCAGAACTCCATGCACGGACGGATGGTTCACTTGTATATATCCAGGATGGATTCAGGTGGAAAAAAAAATCCTGGATCGACATAGTGACCCAACCATCTTAGCAGTAGATTTTGCTATGTATTCAGTATAGTAGTTCCATTTGAGGTCTGAGGACAGGGTAAGTCCGAGGAGGCGTAGTGTATTACTCTCCGGGAGAATCGCTTGGTCCATGCTTATGGGAGGCAGGAGAGATTGCCTGTAATGGTTGACAGACAACAACTTGGTCTTAGATGAATTGAAGTTGACAAGTCACTTCTTGCCCCAGTTCACCACAGAGTGTAGATCCCGTTCAAGGTCAGCAGCGAGATTATGTCTGTCCGCCACGACAGGTTTCTTACTGGTGCGGGAGTATATTGGAGTGTCATCTGTGTAGATGCCTACTTGAGACTTGATCTTATCTGGGAGGTCGTTGATGAAAATAAGGAAGAGCGTCGGGCCCAGGATAGAGCCCTGTGGGACCAGCATACGTGCTGAAGGACGAAGAGGCACGCCCATTCAGAACGACCTTCATTTTGCGGTTATTTAAGAAAGATTGGATTAGGTCAAGCAGGCGACCGGTAATACCATAACCACGTAGTTTGCATAGGAGGCCAGAGTGCCAAACCCTGTCGAAAGCTTTGGAGATGTCCAGAGTAACCGCGCGAGCCTCGTCAGACTCATCAAGGGCCTGTAGCATGTACTCCGTTACGGTTGATAGCAGGTCGGCCGTGGACCTGGCAAAGAGGAATCCATATTGCTTGTCGGAGAAGAGTTTGTGGGCGGTGAGATAATGAACTATTTCAGCATTGATTATAGCCTCGAATACTTTCCCGAATATCGGTAGAAGACTGATAGGGCGATAGGTGGATGTGTCCGAGTGTTCACCACAATTCTTAAATACAGGAACGACTGAAGAGAACTTCCAGCATGCAGGAAAGCAGGAAGCAGAAAGGCAGTAGTTAAATAGTTTAGAGAGGACAGGGGAAAGTTCAGGAGCACACCTCTTAAGGACTATCACCGGGATTTTATCGTCTCCACACCCCTTGTTGGGGTCGAGTTTTGAAATTACTCTGGATACTACTGTCGGGGTAATATATACGTCGTGCAGTTTGGCCTCAGTTCTAATAGGGAAGTCGGGTGGGTGTACTCCGGACGAGTCGAATGTGGAGTTGGATGAGAAGCAGATAAAAATTCTGGATTTGTATAAAGGACATAGAGACAGATAAACACACACACACACACACACACACACACACACACACACACACACACACACAAATATCTTGCCTTTTATATATATATATATATATGTATTATCAATTTTCTGCACTATTGTAAGAGCTGCAACCTTGAAACTTCTGAATATCGTTTCTTATGTCTTTGTCTATGAGTGCATAAAATTTGATTAAAATGGGAACATTCTCTCTATAACCCGATTTTTTCGATTATCGATTTTCGATATTTATCCGGGCTACCTAGACACAAAACATAGCTAAGAACACTCTCAGATGCTTATAATACAACTGTGTAAATTTTCAAGATAATCGGTTCAGTCGTTTCGGAGTCTATAGGTAAGGGGGACACACACACACACACGCAGTTCAATTTATAAATAGATTTAGATAATTGTTGTTTTAAGTGTTTTGCCTCTCAATTCTTTCAGGAAAAATCTAAAACAACCTTCAGTTTGTTGTTTACTCGGGCAAAGGATGTCGATTTTCACACCTTTAAAACTTAACTGCTCTCTATTACTCATCTTTAAGACTTATAATGCTAACCCATAAAAGTGACACACGTTACTCCTTTTTGGTTGACATGAAGTCGAAAGACTATAATAAATTCATTGATAATCAGCAATATTATTAGTCTTGATCTGTCGTTTCATCTTCAGTCATATTCCCACCGCCGTAAATTTACATACCTATTGCTTTTCTATAAATAATTTCATGTTAATTGTTCGGATGTGTTTTTTGCTATGGTATCTATGTATACATGAATTTAATCGAAATACTAGAATAGCGACGGTATTTCATCAATTTATAGTTGAGTAAGCTAGATGTAATGGTAATTACAATACTGTTACTTTTCTCGCACTTCTCTCCTGTAGAACGGTCTTCCGACGCCCTTTCTTTCAGTAAACGTTAATATTAAAAAATGTATGTCTGATGTCAATCGCTATCTATTGTCATACTGATTACTCCAATTTTTCTTAAAAATTTTGCTTTCTAATTCTTCCAATATTAATAACCTATTGGTTTTATAGACTTGCCTCGGCTGAACATGCTTATTCTTTTTATGTGAGAAATACATATGCACACGCAAGGAGCTACTCAACATCCTGTTATTCTTGATGTATGTAAGTCGTGGCGCGTGGCTGAGTGGTTAAAACGTTCGCTATCTGACCATTCGAACCTCTCCTTAGTCGATGTGTCAGGAAGGTGACTTGTTGATGTTATCGGAGTAAGTGACTGAAAAACATACCACTAGTTAACGTAAGCCTTGTGAGTGAAACTGGGTAGGCGCAACTGTTTGAGAGATCTTGATGATTGTGCTAGTACGAGGAAGAATTAGTATTACTAGTAATAGTATATCAACATTATTATTATTATTATTATTATTATTATTATTATTATTAGTAGTAGTAGTAGTAGTAGAAGAAGAAGAAGAAGAAGAATCTCATCATGGGCTTTTTTTCAGGAAATTGACTTCTTGAGGTCACCGGACTGGAGGAGGTGATCTCAGCGTGCATCTATTTTGGAAAGTGTTTGAAAACTCATGCCATGGGTTGACTCAGGCGTTGCAAGTGAAATTTGGTAGAGTGAACTCTTTGGGAGCCGTCGATGGTTGTGCTATATAAAGTCACAAGTTATCATGACCGAAAGTTTGAGTGTCCTGGCCTTAATCACAATGTATTTTACATTAGATAATTTATTTCCCTGAAACGGTAACTAAGGTCTGCTCAGCATAGTTACAGTATAAATCACACGTAGGCTCTGTGGATTTTAAACAGGTACAAATGTGCCTAAACACGCATCCGCAACAAGAACGAGCTAGCCGCCCCAGTAGACAAGCATCCTTGGATACGAGTGGTCAGCTATAAATTTAAGTCTTAACATTTAGCCACTCCTCTTCGTACTTTTTCTGGGATTAATTCAAGCTCATTAAATTAAAACATTTTCGTCCTTTTTCTCTTGCACACAATATGCCCTGTGAGTGTTAAAATCTCTGGTTCCACTTTCTCAATTATTTCTGATTGCATGTCTCAATTTGTTTCTTAAAATTGCGAGATATTTATTCGTTGCTTACATAATCTGGTCATTGAACTCTCAGAATATATCGGTAAAACCACATCTGTTTTGCGTCAGTTGTAAATAAATGAGAACTAATTAAACAGTAATTAAGTAGTTATTTTTACATATTTATTCTCTAATATTCATTATCTAAGTAATTCTTATATTATCAGCCTTCCATAAAATGTAATTTGTATGTTTATTACATAATAGTAAATTTATTTGTTAGTGTCTGGAATTATTTTCGATTATGTTGGTTAGTTGGTTATTAGACATTACCACATGCCAACACTTGTTCAGGTATTTTATATCAACTTTTTAGCATTCCAACAAAGAGTGAGTGTCGAACACATTATTAAGGATCAATCAGATTACCTTGTTAAATATTATCCTACGCCAATTCATTCAATTCTCAAACAGTTCTCTGAGTATTGTAATTATTATAATACCAATTAATTCAAGTGAATGTTTTGCCGTGATTTATTCAGTAGGAAAGAAACCTAAAAAATAAAATGGATTCGGTAATTGCTTCATGTCTCGCCATTGAAGAATGCTTTTTCCGAAGCGGTTTTTTTTCTAAACAGTGACGTTTCCTGAAGCACTTCACTTTGGACCGCAGTTCCGACTTTGCCTAAAAAATTTTGAGTATTATTTGCCATTCTTCCAATGACATCACCAAAAAAGTCCCAGTCCTCTCCGATAAGTCTGCTGTCTCATTATTATTATCATTATTATTATTATTATGTCATTCTTTATCATAATTCGATTTCTGCTATAGTCGCACTACCTAACAAGTCTGCGGGGAGACCTAAGGCAGTTCGTGGTGTGTTGTTATGACTCCATTTCATGTTTTTTTCTGTCTCCCCTAACATCCCTAGCGTTATATCAACAAAGTTCTCCTTAGTGTGTGGGCTGTATTTAACAAGACATTTTTTTGTATATCGCTTAAGCTCGGGTTTCCAAGGATTCTTTCAATGTGTAGCTTTGTTCAATGTGTTGTTTTATTATTATTATGTCATTCTTTATCATAATTCGATTTCTGCTATAGTCGCACTACCTAACAAGTCTGCGGGGAGACCTAAGGCAGGTAGTGACGTGTTGTTATGGCTCCATTTCATGTTTTTCTATCTTCCCTATCATCCCCAGCATTACATAGATAAAGTTTTCCTTAGTGTGTGGGCTGTACTTAATAAGACATTTTTTTGTATATCTCTTAAGCTGGGGTTTCCAGGGATTCTTTCAATGTGTTGTTTTGTTCCATTTTTATCATTCCAAGTGCACCTACTATCACTGGCACAACACTTGTTTTCAATTTCCACATTTTTTCTATTTCAATTTCCAGGTCTTTATATTTTGACAGTTTTTCAAATTCCTTGATTGCTATGTTACAATCCGCTGGACAAGCCATATCAATTAATAGACAAGTTTTCTCCTTCTGGTTTTTAACAATAATGTCTGGCCTGTTTGCTTCCATTTTTCTGTCTGTGTAGATGGTGTAATCCCATAGAATGGTTACATCTTCTATTTCTGTAACCGGTGCTGGGTGATGTTCATACCAGTGTTTGTTTACAGCTTTTCCATAATGTTTGCACATTGCCCAATGTAAATATTGCCCAACTCTATCGTGGCGATTTTTATATTCATTTGGGGCAAGCACAGAACAGCCTGAGATTAGGTGGTCTATTGTTTCTTGGTGTTTATCACAAAACCTGCATTTTGGATCCATATTATTATGCATAATACTTGCCTGAAAGTTTCTAGTGAAAAGACTTTGGTCTTGTGCTGCAAGAATAAATCCTTCAGTTTCAGACTTTAATCCAGATGCATGTAACCATCGATGAGTATTAACTTTGTCAACATTGGATTTATTGGCACGTTCTGGATATTGGCCATGCAGAGGTTTGTCTTGCTAGCGCTGTTTCATCTGTTCAAGAGCTTTAACTTTGGCTTTCATTTTCATATTTTTTGCCGCAATAGTTGGTTCTTGGCTTCTGTTTTGCTTTTCTACAGAATCTACTAACTGTAAATCTTGTTTGTATTTACTGCCTTCTTTTATTATTGAATATTTTTTCTTTCTTTTTTCATGTTGCCTTACTAATTGTATCATCCAATCCTTTGTTGTTTCTATGTATGTTAGTAAGCCAATAGTTGTTGTCTTGTATGACAATTCCAGCTGAATAAGACCACTTCCACCTTCTTTACGGGGTATGTATAGACGGTCTACATCAGCCTTTGGATGATGCATCTTATGCTTAGAAAGAAGCTTTCTTGTTTTAGCATCCATTCGCCTGATGTCGTTTAGAGTCCAGTTTAAGATGTTAAAGCTATATTGGACAACTGGGATTGCAAGGCTATTAATGGCCATAACTCTGTTCTGTGAATTTAATTCAGTTTTTCATATCATTCGTAGCCTTCTATAGTACTCTTTACGCACTATTTCTTGCATTTTTTATGGTGAATGTTTTCGCTCTCATTTACACCTAGGTATTTATAAGCTTCTTCTGGTTTCAATTCTTTTATTGTTACAACAGGGTCTAAGCTAATTGAGGATGTTTCTTGTATTGATCCACGTAAAACTGTAGTTTTAGCACATTTTTTTCTAATTAAATTTCATTCTAATGCCTTCCCTGAAGCATTTTACAGTTTGCAGAAGACCTTCCAGCTCATTATCATTCTTAGCATATAACTTCAAGTCATCCATGTAAAATAGATGGCTTATTTTCTTTTGGCCTATTTTATAACCACATTCTGTCTTAGTAAGTTGACTGGTTAGTGCTATTAATGATATGCAGAATAGTAAGGGAGATAAAGAATCACCTTGAAATATACCTCTTTTGATGTTTATTTCATCAGACTTATAGGTTTCCATTTATATGATTGAGGTAAAGTGTTGTTTTCCATATAGACATGCACTGTTTGATGAAATTGATGATGACGGGCGATATCTTGTATATATTTAAAGTCTTTAAAATCCAGGAATGTGGCACACTATCGAATGCATTTCGATAATCTATCCAGGCAGTACTAAGATTTTTCTTTGTACTGTAGCAGTTTTCCAGGATCATTTTGTTAATTAGCAATTGGTCTTTACAACCATAACAACCACGTTTGCACCCTTTTTGTTCAAGCGGTATCATGTCATTTCTTTCTAAGAATAAATATGTCTGTTTTGTTAAAATAGATGTTAATAGTTTATATGTTGTCGGAAGACATGTAATTGGTCTGTAGTTTTTAATAATAAGTTGATTTATACTCGTATATATTTTTTCTAGCATATACTAATGCCTTTCCAGGTCCCAACTAGAGACCTAAGTTCAGAAATGGTACCATGAATATCCCCGCTCAGCATTTTAAGTCACTGATGCCTCCTCAACAGGTGTTTACTCGTGCAACCAGACTGGCAACTGGGTCCCACCCATTCACAGTCAGGTTAGCCAAATGCAGACGACAATTCTACTCCTGCAGCTTCTTCTCTCGCACTTCCCGCCTGTGGAACTCGCTCCCGTATTCTTGCTTTCCTGACGGCTACAACCTCCAGAAATTTAAATGCAAAGTCAATACTCATCTACTAACCACTGGACTCAAGCTCTCTCCCCACCCCTGTATAACCTTCCCTTTCTCTCTACCTATGTATCTGTCATCGCACCTGCTTTCTATTGTTCCTTTCTAACTAGTTTGTACTCCTCACTCTTTTCTAATTAATCTTTTTACATTTATGTAACCCCCTGCTCGGGGTGAAATCATTAAAGAAAGCAAAAACAAACAAACAAAAAAGCACCCCAACTAAAATCGCACTCATTTTACATGAATCTATTCTATCTATATGTGTTCTACTTGTGAGTACAATTTTTGTATTTCTCTAAAGCAAAAGTTCTTTCAATGAAACTATGAAATATTGTATCATCAATCTGAGTTCATCAAATACAACACGAATTGTTGATGTTCTCATGTGTCATATTTAAGAGATTTTTATTTCAAATATAAATTACAGTCTCCAGGAATTGTCATGTCAATAAAAGACTTTTTATTTTTGCGTACTCTGATGACGATATCTGGGCGATTCCCAGTTATTGTTTTGTCTGTGTGTATTGTAAATTCCGCTAACATTGTTACAGATCCTATCTTTGTTACCAGATCTGGTGATGCTCATACTAGCTTCTTGTTTTTTACTTCCCGTAACATTTGCATATTTTCCAATGCAGATATTAGCTTATTCTGTCATATCGGCGTTTGTATTCAGTAGATGCCAATACCGTACGATCTGACAGAAAATAATAATTTGTTTCTGAATATTTATCACAGAATCTGTATCTTGGGCTAAACAATTTTCAGTTTGTGTGCTTGCTAATGTCTATTTAGAAGTCACTTGTTCAGTGAATCGATAATATAACCTCCGGTTTCAGCATTTTACTCTGCTCTACAGAACCACTTATAGGTACGGCGTTTTTCTACATCAGCTTGTTTATTATGGGCAAAATGAGGAGGTTTATCTTTTAATCGTTTTAGTATCTGGCCCATTGCATTTGACGCACATGCAAGCTTTTGATTTCGTTTTTAAGCTCTTTGCCACTGCAGTGGTATTATTATGCTTTATTTCCTCTTCAGATCAAGACACATACAGGCGATCAACATCAGCCTTGTAATGCGTAATGTCATCAATGGTCCAATTAATGCTGTTGAAGCTGTATTGCAGCCATGGTGTTTATGGCTGTCATTTTTTTATCCTATTTTACTGCCACTGTTTTACAGTGATTTACATAGGAGGAAAGGTATGAGAAAGAGTTACAGGCTATAGGGGGTGTCAGGAAGTAGGTAAGAATAAGATGAGATAACTGATGAGAGTGGAGATCGGTTGAGAGAGTGAGGCCAAGAAGGCGCAGTGTGTGGTTCTCTAGGTGACTGAAACATATGTTAGCGTAAGCATGCTCTGTTGTTATTTTTTGTTTTTTTCGCTGAAATTGACGGCTTTATACCGAGACACTCGAAACTGTTTTATTCAGATTCTGTGAGGTAAATGAAGAATATTTTCGACTGACCAGATAGGTAGAGTCAGTGAGATAGGAGATGACTATTGGCTATAAATTCTTGGAGATTGTAGCTGTTGGAGAAGCAAGTAAACGAAAGAAGCTGATGGAGTAGAATTTGCGTTTCCATTTCATTGGTTTCACAGTAAAAGGGTGGGACGTATTTGCTAATCTTGTGACTCGAGTTAATTCATATATAGGGGGCACTAGTCAGCTAAGTTCATCGGAGCAGAATCCACGAAAGTATTTGTAGAAGAGCCACAGGGAAGGAACATTTCACTAATGAGAAAGGTACTGTATCTGAACTGCCAAGTCAGGATCGATCACATTAAACATTCAAATTTGTGAATTTAACTTGGTATTCATCACCAAACAAACATGTCTGTAGTATTCGTTTCTTACTTTCTACTTCATTTAGGCAGTCTGTAGTTCATCTCATTTGCTAATTCCTAGGGATCTATAGTCTTTTCTTGTTCCAGCTTTCTAATCATTGTGACGATATCTAGATTGATTGAGTGCGTTTCTGCAATTCTCTTTTTCTTTAATGTTACCTTGCACGTTTATCGAACCTAAATTTACATATGTCTTAATCGAAATATTTTACAGTATAATCGTCTTCGGCAAATAGTCTGAGATAATCCATATAAAGCAGGTGATTAAATATTTCTAGATTACTTTGTTCCGTCATCCACCTAATCAGGCCCTGCAAATATGTTATCCGCTCTCTTCATCTGTCTCTCTTTTCTTCTATCTGGTCAGTCAGTATAAGGTTCTCCAAGCTCTCCTTCCTCATTGCGTGTCCCAGGAACTTCAGTAGTCTCTTCCTGATGCTCACTATTAATTTCCTTTTTGTTGACATTTATTCCAACACCTCATCGTTGCTTGCATGCTCAGTCCACGATATCTGCAGAATCCTTCTGTAGAAACACATTTCCACTGCTTCAAGTTTTGTCTTCATTTTCGATGATATTGTCCGGCATTCACTGCCGTATTGAAAAAATGACATCACATAGCAATCCAGCACTCTTTTCTTTGTTACTAGTGAAATTTTCCTGTCTGTTAGTACTTTACTCAGCTTCTGGAATGCGTCCTTTGCCATGCCAATTCGCCTTCGGACCTCTGTGTCGCACTTTCCATCTCCTGTTAGAACACTTCCTAGGTATTTTAATTTTTGTACTTGCTTGATTCTGGTATCCCCCACCTGTATTTGGCATTTTGGGTTGCACCTTTTGTTGATGACCATGCATACAGTTTTCTTGAAGTTTATTTGTAGTCCTTTTTTGTCAGTCTCCACCGCTACCTTCAGTAGGAGGTCTTGTAGTTTCCTTTCTGTGTCTGCAATCAGCAATGTATCACCTGCATACCTTATGTTGTTCAAGTTTTGGCCTCCAATAACAAATCCTGGCGTGTCATCTTATGGACTGCCCAAATGAAGGAGAAAGTAAGAAAAGAATACTACAGACATGTTTGTCTGGTGATGAGTAGAGAGAAAGAGATTTGGCTGCAATGAAGATGTGATATCTGAAATTGAGGCGTATTTTGAGGCCAAAGGCAAATCGATCTACAAGGTAATGAATTTTTAGAGAATTGTAGGAATCTGTTCATCACCAAAGAAATAAGTTTGTTAATTAATAGTGTAGAATATTACCTAAAAGTTTTTGTTTTATTATTTAGGCCTGGGGATTTATATTTATTAAGTGATATATATATATATATATATATATATATATATATATATAAATGTAAATTGTCGTTATACTCGTTTCGAAAAAACCCTCCAAGTCCATACGCAGAAGGAAAAAATGGGAATAAAATAAGAACGAACTAAGCACCCGAACATCAGTCAAAGTACGTGGCCCAAAGAAAAAAAACCTGAGACGAGTAACCTAAAACAAGAAGCGCTCAATACGCAAGTAGAGCAAACGACACGTTAAAACTTGGGAAGATCGTTGGCTCTCTAGGTTAGTTATTTACTATATATATATATATATATATATATATATATATATATATATATATATATATATAATACAGAATCTAATTATAGAGTACTTTTGTAATTACAGAATCTAATTATAGTAATAAAAGTGTGTCGCTTGATGTTACACATTGGAAATGATATTAAAAAGCGAATTAACTGGTTTCGCTCCCGATCTTCAGGCCTCTACGGATTTTAATCAGAATTAAAATTTTAAAAAAACTGTGTGTCATGAAAATGTGTGGGATGAAAAAATGTGAATGCAAGGAGCTAGAGGCTAATAATATCGAACCCCAATAAATATATCTTTATTAGTGAATTTTACGACTACAAATAGTTTTGTATTTTAACTTAATTTTTATAATTATTCTATTTTTTATATTTAAACTTAATTTAAATTTTAGGAAATAACTTTTTTTTATATATAAGTTTAAATTCGGTCATAGTTTGTGGTATGAAATAAAGGTAAAATCTGAGGTAAGTGTATGCTAATATTATAAAGTTTTATCGTTTCTAGGTATCCTACCTTTGGCTTTTGTAGTTTTAGCATGATTGTAAGTTTAGTTTTTTTATTTTTTTATTTGCAGTTTATTGTGGTTTCATGGGACTGGTTTAATAGTATTTTGCTACTCATGTATTTAATGGTTTCTATTTTTCCTTGAAGACAAAGGAAACATGGTTCCTTTGCCGATTTGGATGTTCTGTCCTGTTTGAAGATATTCCATTTGACTTTCAATAAAGATACGTTAACCAAATAGCAATTTCTATTGTCACTTTATCACACACACTCCTACTCCTCCCCACCCCATATACATTTCCTTTTCTCATTTTATTAAAGCTAAAAAACAAGCCATAACAGCTGTAAAGGACGATACCTTATCTTCTAATGTTAAATCCGTGTATAAAATTTTCAACACGTCTGTTAATCATTTATATCCCCTACCTCTTTCCTCTTTCCGTTCAAATCCTAACTGACAACCCTTATTTCCCCATCTCCCACCCCACCTACATCTCACACACAATTCGCCAAATATAAGAAAAAGAATTTCCATTTCTTTTTACATTACCTAATGAAACATTGTTTTTTCAATGCCGATAAAAAATGTACACTTTGTAGTAGATGATAATTTGCACATGTTCTAAACTATAATTTATAATAAATATTCACAGCTTTATTTTATATCGACCACTGTTTTAACTTAATATTTTGAACGTTGACAATTTCTTTCTTCGTTCCTTATTCAGTTGGATATATATATATATATATATATATATACACAAAAAACCATTGTGGTGTATTAATTTACAAGCCCGTTCAGAGATGTATCTCTGGTACTAATAATAACCAACTACATATATTGGTTTTACTACAACCGCGCCCTCCCGTAGACTTCCCTGTCACCTTTCTGATCAGCGTACAATTAAACAACATTTCTCAGAAAAAGCAGAACCATCTAAGTAATATCAAACAGGTTTTAGTCAGCAATACAATAATCCTCACTCATACACACTGAAAAGAACCTTCAGATATTGGAGGGCATCCAAACAATCTACACTTAATAAAACAACGTTTAAATCCGGTCATAACACATTACATTGCATTTAAATATATGGTTCTGTTATCAATTCGAGCTCTCACGCGGTATGACGTCATAGAACCGCATTAAAAATTGGCGAACTGCGTTTGTTATTGTTGATTAGCGGAGTTTTAAAATCGTCGCTGATGGTGGATGTTTCTGTTTTAACGTCCTTGTAACCTCTCAGAAAATACTTCATGTGAGCCGAAAGCTTAGAACTTAAAAAATTATCCAAATGTTGGAGAATTTTTGTCTTTATTTTCAACTGAAATTAAAGCTAAAATATGATGTTTAGAACGGCTCATTATTAAACATAATAAACATTCATTGTCTCTTATATTTAACAGTCTATGTTTAGAAAATTATCTGTTGCCTCGATACACGATATATATATATATATATATATATATATATATATATATATGTATATATATATTTATAAGAATAATAATAATAACAATAATAACTATAGCAACAACAATACCAATAGTAAGAGAACTTACTCTACCAAAACTAGTATTAACCAAGCTATAATTTAAATCGTCTCGTATAACCCACCGAGAACAAACTCGGAGGGAAAATAAGGGGAAGCAAAAAAAGAAACAAACGAAGTACATGAACAAAAAGTCAAGCACTCGTAACAAAGAAAAAAATCCGAAGACTAAAACGCTAAAACTAAAGCGCTCAATACGAAAGTAGAGCAAAGAAAGACAGAAAATCTAAGCAAGAGCCAACAACCGACCACGGTTTCGCCTAACGGCTCGTCAGGGAAATTGGAGCCACTTTCCCTGACGAGCCGTTAGGCGAAACCGTGGTCGGTTGTTGGCTCTTGCTTAGATTTTCTGTCTTTATATATATATATATATATATATATATATATATATATATATAATTTTAACTAATGTTAAATCTATCTAAACTTATTTATAAATGGAACTTTGTCTGTGTGTGTATCCGTTACCTATAGACTCAGAAACGGCTGAACCAATTTTCTTGAAAATTTACACAGTTGTACTATAAGCGTCTGCGAGTGTTCTTAGCTCGGTTTTGTGTCGAGGTACCCCTGATAAATATCGAAAATCGATAATCGAAAAAATCGTGTTATAGAAGGAGTGGTCCGATTTTAATCAAATTTCATACACTCATAGACAAAGACATAAGAAACGATATTCAGAAGTGTCAAGGTTGCATTTCTTACAATAGTGCAGAAATTTTCATATCGACACCAGGAAACAAAAATTTGATTTTACATCCATTCATTTCTCTTTCAGTCTACTGTTTCGTTTTAACTGGAAAAAAAATTGCTTTTTAGTCATTCATGCCAATGTCCAAAGAGTCTGAGCTCCAAGACCATGGATTAGTTTTAACGCTTTCATTACACCCAAGCAACGTCGGGCTATACTGCTAGTTATATATAATTTGAAAAGATTAATACATAAAACAACAACAAAAGTTAATTATTACTTGGAATATTATAACAAAAAATATTTCCCGTGATATCATCGCAAAAATCAAAACTTATAATGGAATATGAAATGGATATCACTTATTCCTTCTAGAAAAGCTTAAACTTTATCTTAAAGCACCTAATAACCCTAATTTACTAAACGAAAGAAGCGAATTGATATTACTTGTAAACATGGAAATAAACATCTGCTCAAGTACGTCGACGCGGATTAACTTAGATTTTCTGATAGTTTTTATTTATTTATTTTTTAATTTTTTAATTTATTTTTTCTTCAGTGTTATTCGTTTTCTCGAAAATCAAAACTGAAAGTAGTTACTCTTGACTCAGAAGCCTAAGCCACGTTAACAAACATAAGAAAAGAAAAATAAATATGCATGTGAGTGTAATATATGTAATAGATTTGTTTCTTTGAAGTTATTTCTTTAATGTTTTATAATCATTTTCATCCCAAGCAAAGCAGGACCGCCACTGATGTGGAAGGGGTTATAGTTGAAAAGAAAACAATGTCCATGGAATATCGAAGAAAGGATACGAGAAGGATGAAGATCAAGGAGATTGAAGATTTCAGTTGTAGTTGCCTTAGACCTTTGGAGATTATAGCTATCATGGAAGCAAGGAAACAAACAGAAGGGAGCTCCACAAACGAGAAGCGCGAAAAAAAATGTTTGATTAGAGGAGATGGTTGCATTTAACTATTTTTTAATCTAAGTGAACACGTAAATACATGTTTTCTTCTCACCATAAAAGGAAGTTCGTCAGAGCAGTATTCATGAAAATACTTGCAGAAGAGACAAAGAGAAGTCAGGTCCAGTCAGTCAGTTAAGAGCCAGTACGTGATACACGCTTGGGCGATCATGTCTCGAAAGAGACATGACTGACTGGGCAGAAGATTATCCCGCAGTTGGTTGCCATTGCTTTCTACGGTAGACTGGTTGCCAACCAAGGCTATGGAACCCAATCTGTCCTGTTATTTAACCCATAACTGGAAGGAAGAGACGGATTAATACCTTTCCAAGGGTATTTGCGCGTATATGATTGCAACGAATTCAACTGGAATTTGAACTCGGCTCTCCGATTTCTCGTTCCGAGTCGATATCCACTAGGTATCGACTCTGAGCTACCGATTTTGAATCGATTACACTGCAGATCCATCCTTGCATTTTGTCAAGAACCGCAAGATGAATGGAAGTATCACTCGACCAGATATGGCAACAGTATACAATACTCGATACAGGTATACACAATGTTTCTGACGAAAAAAAAACTTTTTGGTCCGACACAGTGATATAATCGTTTCATTTGAGATCGGTTGAGAGAGTAAGGCCAAGGAGCCGCACTATGTGGTTCTCTAGGTGACGTTAAACATATGTTAGCGTAAGCATGCTCTGTTTTTTTTTCTTTTTTGTTTTTTCGCTGAAATTGACGGCTTTATACCGAGACACTCGAAATTGTTTTATTCAGATTCCGTGACGTATATTAAGAATACTTTCGATTGACCAGGTAGGTAGAGTTCAGTTTTACATTTAAAAAATCATATATAAATATATATCTTCTAAATATTGACTGCTCCCAAACGCTGCCTAGGCGTCCATATACACTATCTAAGTGAATATATAAAAACTCACGAATAAATTTGACAAATTGTAATTTAGACATGACCGCTAGCATTTTCATTGTTGTGATTTTTGCATTGCAATATAGTGATATTCGCAAAAATTAATACAGAAATGTTGATCACTATTTACATTATTCGGAATATTGTCCTCATCATTATTGTCGTGTTTACGACGTTTGGGCCCTTGAAAGCTCCAGGCTTCTTGAGGTGCTAGGAATTTCGAACGACCCCTTTATTACTGAGAAATGTATACTCAAAGACACATGCCAGAGTGGATATAGACGTTGTTTCGTTCCAGTGACTTGAGTTGGGAGTTCAATACCGTGCTACATCTGTGGTGAAAAATAACTAAGCGAGTTAACATAAGGGGGATACTTACCTGGCTACCTGAAGTGAAATAGTATGTGTAAATTTTTTTTAATCGTTTCACCCCGAGCAACGCATTCCGCTGCCACTATTGCGCAGGGGGCCACATAGGGGTGAAATTGATGAGAAAGGATGGGTAGATATAGGAAATGGCAGAAGGAGGGTGATATACGGGTAAAGATACCGAGAATGAGGGTTGGATAGATGGTGAGAGTGTTTGAGAGAATAAATGCAAGTTAGTGTGATAGGAGGTGTTTATTGACCTTACATTTAAACTCCTGGAGATTGTAGCTGTCGAGGAAGCATTTATGTGGAAGTGACTTCCACAGGCGGGAAGCGCGAGAAAAGAAGCTGTTGGAGTAGAAATTACGGTTACATCTTATCTGTTTCACTGTAAAAGGGTGGGACCTAATTGCTAATCTAGTATCTCGTGTAAATTCGTACCTAGGCGGCACCCATGATCTAAGTTCATCGGAGAAGAAGCCGTGAAATTATTTATAGAAGAGGCATAGGGAAGCCACGTCACGCCGGTGAGAGACTGGATGCAGCCGGTCTGATGAGAATGATATACCCCTGTGATCGTAATAAAGACTTCCGTTTCAAATTCCTAACAATATGTTATGTACGGGGTGTTTGTTGACGCATGCTTATAATGACGTAATGTGCAGTATAATTCATGGTCCGTGGACTAATATATGTTGTGGGTGTGTAGCAAATGGAGAAAACGTGTGAAACGATAGAAAAGTAGCAATTTTCTAACGCTTGACTGGAAGTATATATTTATTTTACACGGAGAACATTGCAACATAGGTGCATAAAGAATAACAGTCCCAAGTTACTGGCTTGTTTGTCACAACCATTAGAGGCAGGAGAATATACATGTGTTCATATCCATTGACGGCTATATTCCAAGTCTGTTGAGTGTCGCGCATCTCACGTCTGAATATTGCGTTGATCACGTGACCCGCATGCACTCACTTTGACAGAGGTGAAAAGCGAGCTACTCTGTTTGAAATAGGAAAGAGTTATTTCTCTTGGAATATGTTTTTTATTCATCCTAACACACTTTAAGAAGACCGAATCGAACAACTGCCAAAAACATGACAGTAAAGATGAGGACAATAATCTGAATAATATAAATAATACCTCAACTCAGATGTATAGACAAATACAGACATGTTGATGTATCTTAAACCTAAATATCGTATCTTTGTTCATAGATATGCTTAATTGTGGTGAGTATTCATTGGGTAGAATGAAATTGTTTGCAAGTAACATAATAGATGAAAAATCATTTAAAAAACACGTTTCATATTTGAAATTTACTGATTCATATTCTCATATATATGTATTCTTATATGCATATAATTATATATGTTTTAAGAACTACAATTTTCTGCATGGATTTAATCAGTGGTACTGCACAATCTTCATAGTTTAGGAATTATATATTTTAGTAGAGACTTATATACTATTACTGTTTACTGTACAATACTTTTTTAAATAAACAATCGAGGACATGAACAATGAAAAAAATCACTTGTGAATTTTTAAAACAGATTTATAATAAAACAAAACCATTCTGAAGTGAGTCTCTACTCATAAAGTTGGCTTTCCAGATTAATATCCAATTGTCAAGATGTTTTAAATTTAAAATAGTGGTTTGATCTTTAGTTATAATACAGTACACAATGACGGAAGTTTGAAGCGTGTAACGTAAATAGGTACGAAAAATGAATCCAGCATGCCAAGTTCAAATTCTGTTCAAGTCTTATTGATTTCACTATCGTATTAATACCATTTACAAAAGAATTAAAACTCACATCAAAAATAAGTTAAAAATTAGGCAGGCAGATTGGTTTAGTTTCAGTTGCTACCAGAATAAGAGAATTAAAATTCTGAATATGAAACAGTGAAAACTACTCTACTATTTTTCCCCAAAACGTATGATTATTCGGAGACAATTAACAAAACGATTCTCTGGAGAGCCATTATTGCAGGAGACGCATGTTATTAAAAAAGAAAGACAAATGAAAAATACTCCTACATCTTTCTCGAGGAATGTATGTCAATTAAGGTATCATAAAATAAAGAATCTGAGCGAAGCCATGGTTACATATGTCTTGATGGGACATATATAAAAAGAAATACAATTCGAAACTACTTCATCTTTTCTATGTTATGGTATTTGATAATAATAAACAAAAGAAATCCATTGGGAACTATTATTGCATGCGCCCTAAAAAACATATTTTAAAAGAAGGCAATTAGATACTAATCCACTATACACACCAAGAATACATGAAATTAAGTGATAACAAAAAAGGGGGGGGTGGAATTGCATAGAATTATTCAGATCATGTATGTCTTCAATTGTGTAGAGTCCAATTACTTTGCTAATGAAAAATAAAATCAATACCTTTCATTCGTAAGGCTCAATATTACTGCCCTATCAGCTGCAAAATATATCTTTCTCCTGTTCACTGTTTTTTTATTATAAGATTAAGATAAACGCAGCCAATTTTTAAGTCTTATTTTTACTTCTACATACCTTAGTTTTCTGTGCAGCTAAGGCATTTTCCCTTTGGAAATGTTAACCTGCACGCACATTGCTTTTTAGCAAACTGCCTTAATCAATGCTTCCTAACAATACTTTTGATTTTTTTAACTCTCTAGGGGTATTGGCATATCGGAAAATTCTTACTTTAATTGGATTGCCTAGAATCGATGCTGCTTTGGAATGGACATAAAGAATTTCTGTAGTACCTTCAAGGAGCTATCAAGGAATAGGCATTCATATTCCAATGCTTCTCAGCGTGACGTTAATCTCGTCATTGATCAAATCGGATAAAGAATAAAAGATATTCGGAAAAAAAAATAACAGTTATAGAATTGTCTGTCTCTCTTTAAAATCTCTTTCTCTCTCTCTGTCACACACATATACTCACACTCATACACTCGCACATAAATACATATATATATATATATATATATATATACGCACACAAACGAGAAAGATCAAATTTCTCTGACTATAACGATGCTATCCTCCCCAAGTAATTCATTGTTTTCCTTAAAGAAACTCTTCCCGTTATAAGTCATATATGCCTTTATATACAAATATTATATAAAAGTAAATTCACAATTCACAAGGTTTTCGTCTACTGTCTCCTTGCTCAACAGCATCAGAACTCATCTCATCGAACTGACTGGTTATATTCGACGAACAAAACACAACTCTCGTAAAAGACACCTCCAAGCGACTCTTTCGACCAGTTATTCATACACTTGTATGCGCTTAACGACGCATCACTAACGCCACTGGACAAATGCTACCATAGAACGTAACACTGAGACGAGTCGCTTTCTTATCATTTTCAAAAAATGATTTTATTATATTTTCAGTCCGGTGTAAGTGATGTATGTGTGAATACGACAGATAAAATACGTGGAAAATTAATCAAAGTGGAATTCATCGCTTCGAGGAGATAGAAATTGCAAATGAATAAATAAAAATGCAGTTAACTGAAAGAATCTTACAAGATCCGATAATGAACGGAGGAACGAAATAACAGAAGGAAAATAAATGAAAAATGATGAGGGACAATGGAATACAAAGAAAAATGGGTTACTTACAGAGAATGGGACGGAAAATCGAAAAGGGAAAATGAAAGCATAAAATAGCAAGAGATACATATGAAGAAAAATACTCGAAATGTCGAAACAACGATAATCTTCGAGAAAATTATAAAACAAAATGATAGAAAATTGGAGAAAAATTCATAACAATTAAGATAATTCATAACAATGAAAAGAGAAAAAATACAACAATGGAAAAACTAACCAGTAAAAGAGAAAGAGAGATTGGTTACAGTATTTTCATTATTCGGACTATTGTTCTCATCTTTGTTGCTATTTGTATGACGTTTCGGTCGTTGTACGCTCCGGCCTTCTTCAAGTGCTAGGAATTTCGAACGGAACCATTTATTACAATCACTCGGATATATCATCCTCATTCGTTGCGTAAAGCCTCAGTTGGAAGTCATGAGTTATCTCCCTCTAACCCTACAAGTTACTTGTTCACCACTGCTGTAGCCTGGTACTGAACTCACAACTCTAAGAGCCAACGTCTATATCCACTGGGCCATGTGACTTTAAGGACAAGAACAACTGAATTTTTGGGACTTATAAACCTACTGTCCAGTAACCCTTTTACCAGAGTTCTTATTGCAATTTATTGATGTTATTATTTTCTACAGTATTTTTGATGTTAATTCTTTTCTTTTGTATTTTTCTACCAGAGCTTATATTGCAATTTTTGACACTAATGATTTTCTCTTACACTTCGTATTACTGGTTCTCATACTGTGTTCATGTCTATGCTTGGTCGGCTTAGGATATTTTTGAAGCCTAGCATATGTTCTGTTGCCTTAAATTTCCATTGGCGTTCTTTATTTATTATTACAACTTCATCCCATAGGGGGCGGTGATCCCCTTTCTCCTTCCATATGTGGTCAGCTACGCCTGATTTTTCTATCTCCTCTCGTGTTACGGCCTTTGCGATGTTCTTGCCTTACCTTAAGGACCTTACCAAAGATGAGGACAATAGTCTGAATAATGTAATTACTGTAAATAATATCTCGTCTCAGAAATATAGACAAATACTAAGAGACTGGTTGATGTATTCGCTTTCTACGGGTTAGCAACCGTAAGCAGGTCATTTAATACAAGAAAATATTCTTTTTAGATTTTAAGAATTTTTATCCTTTGGAGTTCATAATTGTATAGGGAGGAAAGTTTTACTAATAAACCTATAGCTGGGGAGAGAAGAGGTGGACACGTAACTTTCTCAAGTTATTTGCCCTCAATTGAGCAAATATTTGCTCTCAACTAACAGAAGAATTCTGCTCTTTTGTTTTAAATCACCGACATTAACCATTACACCCCACGCACATCGCAGACTGCAGAACCTTGTATTCCCAAATGATCAACAATTATGATATAGACAAGACTCGACGTTGATTAACTCCGCAGATCTTATATGAACCGCTGTTTTCAACCTGAAATAAATGACAGCAGATAGAGAGAGAGATTATTCAAAATTACTGACAAAGAAAAAGACGTATAGATATAAAGAAAGCAAGAAAGTGAGAAACAAAGAAAACGTAAGAAGGACAGATAAAAAAAAATATATGTCCTGCTAATTAAAAGCACACTGATGGAAAACTACTGTTATAAACGATTACGCTGTAAAAATATAAGCAAAAAATAAATGAATTGCCTAAATATTGCCAATAAAGAGAATCAACAGCAGTGATAGCATTCAATAAGTTCGTCATTATAACCAATCGTTCTTCTCGAAGGCAATGTATTCGACAAGGAGAGAGGGCGTTTGCTGTCTCTTTTTTTAACCGGTCATCCTCACATGGGCGGGATGTGGCACACGAGTGATTTTAACGTAGTGCATTTTCGAGCGCGGAAAATTTCCCGTAAACGAACAGATGGATTGTTTGTTTACATCAGACGAGTCTCTGCCCTACTGCATAGATTCGTCAGGATTCCTCCTTTCTCAAAGGCACAGTGCCCGACAAAGATAAACTTCGTTTTCTGTCTCGGTATATACTCGAGAGTCCACACATAGGCAGTATGTATGTATGTATGTATGTATGTATATATATATATATATATATATATATATACATATGTATGTGTATATATATATATATATACTTATGAATTTGTTTGTATGTGTATATGTATGTATATTTGTATATGTGTATATATATATATATTTGTATATGTGTAGGTGTATATGTATATATGTATGTACGGATAGATAGATAGATAGATAGATAGATAGATAGATAGATAGATAGATAGATAGATAGATAGATAGATAGATAGATAGATGGGTGTGAGTTTGTTGTCCTGGGTTTCACGCGATTTCGATCGTCAAACAAATTCTTTTAATTTTTTATTTAAAATACTGGATATATGTAGAGATGCGTATATTGATGATTTTTTGTGCAAGGGGGATGAACCTTGGGAGGAATATTTCTTGTCATGACGCATTTTATACAAACACAGACATAAATTAACACTAGTACAACCATTGACGTGCGCAGAGACACACGCACACGCGATCGAGACAACTTGGGCTCACACAGGCATAACTTCATATGAACGTCGTTGGCCTTAGCATATATATGTATATGTGTGACGTTTTGCATATGCATACGCATTTAATTTTAACTTGTGTATTTGAGCAAGTATATATCTAATTCTGTTTATATGTTCATGCACTGAAATATGATTGTGTCTGTCCCGACCTCATTCATTCAACCTGGTCACGTTATGAATTCGCCTTGACTGTATCCAATCTTTAGCAATTTAGTCTGTCTACAAATAGAGCTTTAAAATTTAATAGACAAGTTGACAAATCGATCAAAGCTAAATTTTGTAATTTGTGTATGTATATATGCGTGGGTATATTAATCTGTATATGTGTGTGTTTGACAGTATTTATCAATATATTCGTCTATTTTTCCATATGGATGTTTGTAGGTTTATTCATGTATGTCTTCTTTCTCTTCCTCGTTTAATATATGAATAACTTTCTTAATCTAATAAATTGTTAAACTTAGAATTTTTTTTTAAATTTCGGAAAAATAATAAAGTAGATATAATAGTTAATTAATAATGCTGATCTCAATTTAATCAAATATTAATACTAATGCCCCTGAAGATTATTTTTAAGTCTGCCCACATATTCTCCAAATTAGAAGTCGCTTTACTCTGATTGGTCCACATTGTACATACAACAATGCCCCCTCATTAAAAGTGTCTTGCTTGTTTTTAAACTTTTAAAACCATTCAATTTATAATAAACCACATCACTTGACAAGACACAAGAAGTGTCGAAAAAAATAGCTACTTATGTAGTGATATTATAACATATCCATGTTATAGTTTCTGAATATATATATATATATATATATATATATATATATACACGAGAAAAAATCGCAAGATCGCCAACTGCCTCTTAGTTAATCCTTTTTGGTTAGTTTAGTATCGAGCACTTTTCTTTCTTTGTGGTTTGTTCCGTTTGAGGTTTTTTTTTCTTTGCTGTGAAGTGCTGTATGTATTGTCGGTGCTCCGCAGTTTTCTTTTCTTTTTTTTTCCCTCGTTGTCCAAAGCTTTATAGCCGAGGGCGATAACGGAGTTAGATTCTGCCGGTTATTCGTGGTTCTTAAAAATTACTTGTGTAACATTTTAAGATTTGAATACGTACAGAGTCAATTTTATTATTATTTTATTATTATATATATACATATATATATATATATATATATATATTATGGCCTTAGAAAAATTATTTAGATCGGCCATGTCAAATATTAAAACATCAGTCGACCGGTTTCGTCCCCACTCATCAGACTTGTAAACGGGGAACATTATGAGCAATAGACATTGTTTTGGTCGACATAAATGAAAGGGAAGGGAATGTTACTTATGCTAATAGTTATTACATCTGAATTTGTTAGAAATCCAGTAGATCAAGCCCTTGCAAGCCCTTTGTGTGCAAGGACAGGGCCGCCTAGACCTGATAAACTGTCTCTAACACCTTCAGATGGAACAATGATCCGCAATAGAGGATCCATATGTTTTGAATGTTATCTCCAGACGAGAAAACATTTATCAATTATTTTAGCAGGTACATATTTTTCATGTTGGGAGGCAAAACATCTTTACACATAGATGGAAGGACTGATTTGTTTTAAACACAACACGCACCTTAGCTGCAATGTAACACTCAAGTGAACTTAATGAAATTACTGACCCTACCCAACCACAGTATTCAAAGATAGATAGGACATTTTCTAACCGTTAAAGATTCAACTTTATTAAACTGAGCAATCTTACATCTAATAACCGATTAAACAATGTCCGAACGATAGCCATTGTTAAAAAAAAATACAAGTTATAAAACTAATTTCATCTTACAGTGTTTCATTTTTAGCGGCCCATCAAAATACACGGACATTCTGAGCATTTCCCTGCCATTCTGATGATGAGATTATATTCTCGAAATATCAATGTAATAATAAATAGGTCATATAAACACCTCCTGACCTTCCTTTATTTCATTCAACCCATTGTGACAGCCTTCAAGACATAACACATACAACATTATATATATATATATATATATATATATATATATATGATTTATTTAATTTATTGGATTTACTTTATTTTTTATTTTTTTTTACTACACTGATTTGATTTATTTCTTTATTCTTTATTTTTATTTTTATTTTCCACTCATATATCAAGAAGAACTTCGTCCTCAGAAAAAAAAAAGAATCTCGGCATGTAAAGCCACAAATTTATTCGCCTGAAGAGAGTCAATCTTAGACTCTAAACACGTGTAGCGTCACAAATATCATTATGGACACTTAAAATATCATGATATGTACAATATCTTTATACTACAATAAATATACATTTAAACTAAACGTTTATAGCCTATTACACTTTTTATTACACACACACACACGCACACACACACACATATATATATATATATATATATATATATATATATATATATACATATCTTAAATGAGTTATAGTAATTATTTAAGCTATATATAAATATCTATATATATATATATATATATATAGAGAGAGAGAGAGAGATAGAGTCGGATAGAAGTATAGATAGATTGAGAAATAGATTATGAGATAAGTGGATATGTAGATGGTACTAGGCCCATGCTGGTGGATACATATGTGGGAATCTATTAAGTCGATATGAGATAGATAGTATCATATTGATGGGTATTGTGAAATACATAAAAAGTCACTGAGATAGAAACAGACTGAGATAGCTCAATAAATACATAGAAAGATTGACACACAGACTGATAGATCTGAATTAACTGAGATCTCATTATAGACAAACAGATAAGCCGGAAATCATCAAAAGTAACTGACAAAAAATATATGTTAATAACAGAAAACTAAGTAGAATAGTTTTGATGAAATCGTAACAGCAGAAGTACACGCTGAAATAAAACCGCAAATCAGTAACGGACATTGAAAGCAAAGAATAAGTCTTCTGTAATATAGTAAAACCAGAGAGTTAGAGAGTGTGGAAAAATAGGAAAACAGATGAGGAGGAAGGGAGGCGGGGGGAAATAGAAGGAAAGAAGATGGAATAAAACCCCAAATCAGTGCCGGGATGAAAGCAAAGAAAAACTTTCTGTAATATAATAATATGTGAGTGAGAGTGAGTGAGAGTGAGTGAGAGAGAGAGAGAGAGAGATCGAAGTAGAGAGAGGGCTATATAGAGGGGAATAGATGAAAGAGAAATGGACAGAGAGATGAGAGAGACTGAGTGAGTGGAAGTGCGAAATAGGTAAAGAGTAAAATTGCAGAATCAATGACAATAGGAAATAAAGATGCAACGATTTTCATCTATGGTTGGAAAGTTTCGCAAAAAGGTTAATTTAATTTTCGCAAAAAGGTAATTAAAAAAAAATATATATATTTTCCCGTGTCTGCCAGTTTCACATTTTTTCTATTGCTATTGAAAGAAAAAAAGAGAATTTTTCGCTTGTTTATTTGTTCTTTCTTCCATCTGAACATCCCGGTGTCCTCGACTAAATATTCCGGTCTCTAAATATGAATACATCAAGTATCATCATAGAAATGTTCTTTTTCTATGCGTCTCCATTTCTGAAATGAGGTATTGTAATTATTTAAACACTAGCATTATAGCCCGGCGTTGCTCAGGTTTAATGAAAGCCTTAAAACTAATCCATAATCCTGGTGCTCAGAGTGTGAAGTTTGGTGAGAATCGGATAAAAATTGTGAATTTGTATAAAGAACACACAGACAGATAAACAGACACACACACACAAACATGTTGCCTTATATATATATATATATATATATATATTCTGTACTATTGTAAGAACTGCAACCTTGAAAGTTCTGAATATCGTTTCTTATGTCTTTGTCTATGAGTGTATCAAATTTGATTAAAATCGGACCACTCCTTCTTTAACCCGATTTTTTCGATTATCGATTTTCGATACTTATCGGAGGTACCTCGACACAAAACCTAGCTAAGAACACTCGCAGACGCTTATAGTACAACTGTGTAAATTTTCAAGAAAATTGGTTCAGCCGTTTCGGAGTTTATAGGTAACGTACACACACACACACACATATATATATAGACAATTTCCATTTATAAATAAGTTTAGACTATTCGGCCTTATCTGTATTGTCATATTCACAACGTTTTCGCAATTGAGGCTCTATTCTTCTTCAGGAGATATACAGAGAATAACTAATGTAAATCTAACAATTTGTAAAAAAATATATTATTTACATTGTACAGACTATGGTCCTCATCTTTATTGTCATATTCATGAAGTTTCGGCCGTTGTACACTCTTGGCTTTTTACTGGATTTTCCAACTGAACCCTTTATTTCGAACATGAGGGTAGATTATTCCAGTTCCACGTGCCTTACCTTTCTGGATATCTCAGTTTCACTTCTTTCTCTTTTAGTAACTCATATCTCCAAAATTTTGTTGTTCTTTGTTGTGGTCAGGTACTGAACTCATAAATCTTTGGCTCTTTCACTATGACTGTGTCTCCTGCTTCTGTGGAATTATGAAGAATCATGTAGTCAGATATAATCTTCCAGCTGACCTCTTCTTGACCCAGGGCAGCACAATCACTTCAAGGCACTTTATATAGTATGCCGTTCTGAATGAGGCCCTGTAGGAAGATAAATGGCGGTATAACATCGCCATCGCTCGTGATCACTCCAAACACCATGATGTCAACAGGATATATTGTCCAAATATTTCCAAATCAAGTACACTGTCCTCTGATTAACGTATACACACTCTAAAATGTTTGTAATTAACCTTCCAATGGTAACGCCTAACAGAACAGCTTGTCGTTTCCAAACATTATGTCTTTCCGTTTGCAGACGACAAAATCAAATCAAATACAATGCACTTGCACGAAATTAAAACTATAAAACTGTGACAATTATCCATTGCATCCTGCACAAAAAAACATAATTTAGCTAAAAATAAAACTTAAAACATCCTGTGTAATGGCCAAAAGCTCTAAAATACATCATGCCGAGAGAAGAAGAATATTATGAGAACACAAGAAACATTAGATAAATAAAAACTGGAACGCTCTTCCTGTTTAGATTGTAACTTTATATATATATATATATATATATACATATATATATATATATATATGAGAGAGAGATAGAGAGAGAGAGCTGCTGGTATACGCCCAGGTAAATGCACTTACATAAGTATTTTTGGGGTATGTATAGAATAATGATCACTGTAATATAGCAAAACTATTAAGTATATGTTAATAAAACTAGAAATGGTCATCTAATATGTAGCTTATAATAGCATCGTGCATAAAACTCCCAGTCGTGTGATAGACCTTAACCATATACATATATATATATATATATATATATATATATATATATATATATATATGTATATGGTTAAATAAAATAAAGACAAAAGGAAAACTGTATTTTAAATCGCCTACGCGTTTCGTCCTGTGATGGACTTTATCAAGGTAAAAAGACGAAATGAGCTTTATTCTAAATTACGTATCTACAAACAAACAGTGTTGGCAACCACAAAGACACTCACAAATCATTTCAAAAGATTAACAGAATGAAATGTTTATTATGTATGTTAGTCTGTTTTAGTATAATTTCCATAAGTAAAGGTGAGATTGGGAAAAATCCGGGGCGCAAATTGATGTTTTGGTAGGACTGGATAGCGGCGCTCTCGAGAACTTTTCTTCTGAATAAATTGTTTACTCTTTTTTTTAGTGTGGCATTTTTAAAATCGAAATTGTCGTTGAATTATTCCTGCGTATAACTAATGCATTTGTAAGATTATTGTTAGTGATGTCTCTTTTGTATTCATATATACGTTTTTTTAGATTTCTACTTGCTTCTCCGATGTAGATGGAGGAACAATTCCGGCAATTTTTGGGAGACCGTATAGTGTGGGTGTTTTTGGATGGTATGTGATAAGCATTAGCCAGGAGTAGTCTTCTGCTTTTAATAGTTTCTTGATATTGTATATAAATTTTTGTGTTTCTTTTGTGATGTTGGTTTTGTTAACTTTCTCGTATATGTTATCATCATCAATGAGGTCTTTCATTTTTTTTGTTGGTATATATTTGCGTCCATGATTACGATTCCCCCTCCTTTGTCAGAAGAAGATATGTGTATATCTTTGTTGTTTTTTAATTCATTCAGGGCTGTTAAATATCTGCAAGGAATTGAGATGTGGTTTGTTTTTTTGTATATATCCGCAGACAGTCCTGTTTCACTGTATTTATACATATATATATATATTACGGTGTTATACAGGAATCTATGAAACTGGCATTAGCCGAACTACTTGAAGTTTTATTTGTTTAACAAATAATAATGGTAAACAAATATTAAAAAATTTTAATGTTAATCAAATAAAAAAAATCCATATATATATATATATATATATATATATATATATATATATCCGGACAACAAATTTTCACTGAAAAATATTTCGTTACAAACGACCGACAAGGGAGACATTATCTATTTAAGTTTATCAGTATTCTTATATGATCTTTTTTTTTTTGCTGGTTTTAAGGAAGCTGAAAATGTTCCATATTTTCGAATTTCCAAAGAATTTCTGACTCTTCACAGGTCATTTTCGAGGATGTTATTTTCCCGGTGTTGTTATTATGGCCTCATGTTTTACTTTATCGTGGACTGAGTATACAAGCAACCACGAGGTGTTAGAAAGAATGGCAACAAAAAGGAAATTGATGCTGAGCATCAGGAAGAAACAACTGAAGTTCCTGGGACATGCAATGACGAAGGAGAGCCTGGAGAACCTGATACTGACTGCACAGATAGAAGGAAGGAGAGGCAGAGGAAGGCAGCGGATGACGTATTTGCAGGGACTGATTAGGTGGATGACGGAACGGGGGTTGCCAGGAGCAACAGGAGCAAACATACTAAGAGCCACAAGGGATAGGGAGACGTGGAGAGCCATGATCGCCTACGTCCTGAAGGGACAGGGCACATAGAAGAAGAAGAATGTTTTGTTTATTTTCTTTTTGAGAATGAGAGTTCGTTAAAGATATCGTGTGGAGCTCGGGGATGGTCATCGCGTGAGTGTCTGTCTATATTTTTAAAAATTCAGTCACTATTTCCACTGTTAAATAATCTCAGGTTGATCGTAGGAAATCATTGTTTGATATATAGCGCCTCTTTATAACGAGGTGCCTTTTGATTTTGGGATTTAAATAGCATTTTGTACTTTTAACTATAATATCTCTTAAGGTTTCTTGTAAGTTAAGGGTTAATAAATATATTTTTTTATTGCACTATTATCATATTTAGAGAAGTGTTAGTATGGCCAACATAATATATATATATATATATATATATATATATATATATTCACGAAAATTTGTTATAAACAACTGACAATTTGAAATGAATTGTTTGGACATTATTTTTTATCGATACACGTATTCAAGTAGATATTCTGTTTTTTAATTAAACCACATTATAGATTTATATCTAATGGCCTGATTATTTACGATAAATTGTTATTACAAAAATGTGTGCCATTCGGCAGGATTCAAACCTGCGACCCGTGTCTACATAGCGGAAGCTACCATTTGATTTGGCAACGTCTTAGACCGCTCGACCACGAATGGCCTCCAGTCTAAACGAGATTTATTCAAGCCTATATAACACAATTTTCGATTCATGGTAACAACCATATCTGCTCTGAAATGTATCGTAATAGCAACAAATGTAAACATGTTACGGAAATTAACGAATTTTAACGAAACTTGGTTATAAACAACCGACATTTGAAATGAATATATATATATATATATATATATATATATAAATTGCCTACTTTTTTAAAAATAATAGTAAGTTTATGAGTTTTTACAAAAATATATCATCGTTTGTGCTAATAAAACCTTAAATTTTGTATCAGTCCGCATCAGTTAGTAAATATCATAGCCAAATCGTGTCTTATCAATACAACATAGTGTTTAATCCTCCTGAGGTATAAACATACTTCTAATGACTAAGATAATGCAATAATCTAAATTAAACGCAGTCGAGTCTCCTGAAACGTTGAAAAGTAAACAACTGGGTGCGTTGCAGGTTGACAAAGACGCGAAATGTGAGTACATTCATCTGCTAAATCTGTACATCCTTAAAAAAATTGAAGTTCGGAATAAGAGGTGACAGTTCGCATACGTGTAGAATGATCAAACGAAAGGAACAATGCTGTTTTTTTTACTTTCTATTCTGCTCTTATGACGGAAGATATTGTTACATAATTCCCGATTTTAAATTCACTTCTAATTGAATTCATTGTTGGAATTTCTAATAAAATGCTTGAAAGATGCGTCCACCAAATGATTTCTTGGCAGTTTTAGATTTCTGTATGCATTTCTAAATAGAAAATGGTTTGCAAATTTCACAGCAGCTTTATAAATTATTTTCAAATAACGTTTACAATTCATATAAAAAAGAAAATTAAATACACGAACTCCAGTGAAGAAAAGTATTTTATTTAATGTTTCTAACATTAAATAAAATACTTTTTTTATCTGTTTTTGATTAATACAAGATGCTGTTGAAAGCTGATGAAAAATCAATCTGATGATGTTTCTTTTTTGTGCGCAATTCTGTTTGTTTTCCGTACGTTGTACTTTTGGGCAAAATCTCGTATTAACACCTGGTTTAATTTTATTTACATTGAAGAAGCTTATATTGAAAGAATATCTCTTGTGCAATCTGTATTCTCATCAACCGTTTTTTTTACATCCGCCTGCAAGTTTAGTTTTCTGTTTTCATTATCTACTAACGGATTATTGCTGTTCCTACACGATTGTTATATCCTCTAAATACAGATAATATAATTTTATTGGACTTGATGATTCAAATCAAAATGTTATATTTTTTCAGACAAATACTTATAGCGATAGGTATCTGAATGACAGAGACCCAGGTTCAGTACGAATCGGTATAGTGAATGAAAAGACACACACAATTTAGCAGTATTATAAACTGCTGCAGTTTATCACGCCGTTACATTTCTGGTAGGGTAGAAAAATATCTGATCAGTTCTGAAAGTGAACATCTTTGAATCCGTGCTGATTCTTTGACATAGTTTTCTGGACAGAATTAGTTGGCTTTTATGAAATTCTCTCTAAAATTTCTTCTCATCTGTTACTGATGCATTCAACACATCAACATTCTGCTTAAACCGGGGTTATGAACTTGTTTTGAAGAAGTCGAATCAGCCTCGTCACGTCAAATTTAATGTGTTAGCTTATCAGTTTATGTAGACATAAGTAAACACAGTTGGGTGCATCTCTACTCATAGACGTACATTTATAAATGTATCTGTAAAAGCACACAAGTATAATACATCTAAATATTCGTGTACCTTAAAGAGTGCTGATGAGAAATGAAATATTCCACATTTTATTTTGGCGAAATGTTGGTTACGGGATGTGCGTTGTAGTGCAGTGAATAACGTCTCCGAACGAGAAATCGCCGAGCCGAGTTCGAATTCCTTACATTCACGTACGCACAAATATCCTTGGGAAATATATTAACCCCACTCTTCTCCCTCCAGCTGTGGTTGAAATAGCAGGACAGATTGGGTTCTATAGCCTTGGGCGACAATCAGTCTACCACAGAAATAAATGGCAACCTACTGCGGAAAATTTTCTGCCTTGTCAGTCATTTTCTCTTTTATAATATGATTGCCCACCTGTAAGTGCATACGTGATACACGTATGCACTTACAGACTGACACATGCTGGGTACGATTGATAATGATTAAAACTCAGTATCATCAACTAAGTGTTCAAAAAATAGTGCAAACAATAAGCATTTGAAAAACACAATCTCTGGTCGAGAATTAGAAGGAAAGCAATGATGACATGTACAATGAATGCATCACGAAAAATCGCTAGGCGAAATTAGTAAATACTAAACAACTTGGTGTATCGATAATTTAAAACAAAATTGACCCAGGTGTAGGATAGGCAAGAGTATTTTTGCCCACGTTAAAATAAAAAGAAACTGATTTAAGAAAATCTTGTCAAATGGAACTTTCATATAATTGTCATACATGATGTCAAACATGTTCAGAAATACCAGCATGTACTTAAACTTCTGCACAATATTTTACTTTAAAAATTCTGTTCTAATTCCACTGTCGATTCATCGGGAGTATCCTTGCTGCGTTCTATCCTAGAAGAGAACATGAGTAATCTGTATATACCTCCGTTCATAGTTTCTCTTACCGCTCTCAAACTAAATTCCCACAATGCCCGAGTATTTAACGTCATCCGGTCCTAAACTAACCCTGGTTCTCTCCAAATCTAAACATATTTATAAATGGAACTGTGTCTGTGTTTGTGTGTCCGTTACGTATAGACTCCAAAACGGCTGAACCGATTTTCTTGAATATTTACACAGTTGTACTATCAGCGTCTGCAAGTGTTCTTAGCTTAGTTTTGTGTCGAGGAAGCCCCAATAAATATCGGAAATCGATAATCGAAAAAATCGGGTTATAAAAGGAGTGGTCCGATTTTAATCAAATTTGATACACTCATAGACAAAGATATAAGAAACGATATTCAGAAATTTCGAGGTTGCAGTTCTTACAATAGTGCAGAAAATCGATAATATATATATATATATATATATATATATATATATAAGCTTTCATTACACCCGAGCAACGCCGGGCTATACTGCTAGTTTTACAAGAAATGCCACTCTGCTTCTTGCCTTTCAGTTTGTTGGATGTCTTATTTTAAAAATTGCCACAGTTAATAGCTCTCTAGAACATTCTGACTTCTCAAAATATCTCTCTATTATTCTACTAACTTGTTTTAGCAAAGTACTAAATGCTTCAATCAACACAATATTCCTTAACATTTCATTTGACTGGGTATCATTTTGAATAAACAATATGATTTCAGTTGTTCCGAGTCTACCGCTGATGAATTAACGGATATCATTGAATTTGTCTTTCAAGCTTTAGATAAGAACGGCAAAGCTCGGACTGAAGCTCAAAATAGCACGAAGGCACTCCATAGATTTAGACATGTTAGCTTTCTCTACAAAAATGTAATATTTGGCATAATCCTATTCTTCTTAAAATATCCTGTAATGAGGGCCGTCTTGAAAAGTAACGTTTCTAGATCTTTTCACATTAAAGCTTTATCATTAGATCTACCTAGGTTTTTACTTTCGTCAACAATATTGTCAACAGTTTTCCACTAGGAATTTATGCAGTTGATTATTTACTCCTGTATTAGGAAAGTGTCCAATAAGTCCGAAAGTGTGAAGTTGTTAACTGCTCTTGAAATGAGTCATCAATTATTTATAAACTTGGGCAGAAAATGACTCATGAATTTTAAAGTCTTCTCAACAAAACTGCTTCTAATTAATCAGCATAGAAAACATGCAACGAGCATAGATGTATGCTAACTTTCAACAGAATAACTCTTCGAGACTTGCTGAGATCACGTTTTTAACTGATATGAAATTATATTGAATCTATTGCTAGGTCTAGTGACAGGAAGGTTGGCTCACTGCGTCCTGTCAGATAATGTTTCCCATAAGAATACATCTTGCACATTTATAGATCTACTAATATTCCGTGTAATAAAAACGCGATGTGGTGCAAAACGACAAATCGGGGAGCCGAGTTCGAATTCCAGTTGAATTCCTTGCATTCATTTACGCACAAATACGCTGGGGAAAGGTATTAATCCGTCTGTTCCTTCCAGTTATGGGTTAAATAATAGCGTTCTATAGCCTTGGTTAGCAACCAGTCTACCGCGGCGAGCAATCGCAACCTACTGCGAGATAATCTTCTGCCCAGTCAGTCATGTCTCTTTCGTGACATGATCGCCCAAGCGTGTATCACAAATAGCACTCTACTGACTGAATAAAAATGACATATCTTCTCTGGTGGTCCTATAATAAATCACAAGATCTTCCACAAAATTCAGAGAACAGTCGGCAATTTAATCGGTCCGAACCTGGCATCTCGATTTTTATCTATTACTGTTGTGACGTTGTTTAACTGTTTTTTTCTTCAAATAATTCCATGAAATTTTCTTAGTGCCAAGAGTGAAAGAAAATAAGCTGGCTACCAGATTTGCATCTAGGTTTCACCGGTTTAATGTTGAACTGCCTAGATTCAATCATATGTCCTATTACATAAGTGACTTGTTTGTCACTTATTATTTTTGGAATTTTCTTCCGACTTTTTTTTATTTCTGGCGACCTATAATCTTCATAATCATTTGGGTTTTTGCCACCTACAATCTACATAATTTATTGCTTTCCTGCCACCTATAATCCTGATAATTTATTGCTTTACAACCGCTTATAATCTTCATAATTGATTGTATTCCTGGCGCTTATGATCTTCATAGTTACTTGCTTTCCTGCCACCTATAATCTTCATAAATTATTGTTTTCTGTCTACCTATCTAAATCTAAACTTATTTATAAATGGAACTTTGTCTGTGTGTGTATGTGTGTCGGTGTGTGTGTTCGTTACCTATAGACTCCGAAACGGCTGAACCGATTTTCTTGAAAATTTACACAGTTGTACTATAAGCGTCTGCGTGTGTTCGCAGCTAGGTTTTGTGTCGAAGTACCCCGATAAATATTGGAAATCGATAATCGAAAAAATCGGGTTATAGAAGAAGTGGTCCGATTTTAATCAAATTTGATACACTCATAGACAAAGACACAAGAAACGATATTCAAAAGTTTCAAGGTTGCAGTTCTTACAATAGTGCAGAAAACCGATAATATATATATATTTAAAAGGCAAGATGTTTGTGTGTGTGTGTGTCTGTTTATCTGTCTGTATGTTTGTATTTTTTTCAGCTCTTTTATTTTCGTGTTTGTTTCGGGTTTGGCTCTAAGTAGGGATAATTGTAGTTCTTAGTCTCAGCCGTGATGCCATTTACTCAGAAGACTTATTTAGCCTTCAAAACTCAGTTCACGACGAAAAAAAACTATTTGATATCGATACCAGGAAATCAAAATTTAACTTACATCCATTCATTTTTCTTTCAGTCTACGGTTTCGATTTAACTGGAAACAACTATTGCTTTTTAGTCTTTCGTGCTAACGTCCAAAGAGTTTGAGCTCCAGGACCATGGATTACTTTTAAGGCTTTCATTACACCCGAGCAACGCCGGGTTATACTGCTAGTAACATTTATAAGTCTGTGATTTCTTGCCATCTATATTCGTCATAATTTATTGCTTTCCTGCCACGCAAAATCTTCATAAATTATTGATTTCATGCTATTTATATTCTTCATAAATTATTGCTTTCCAGCCGTCTTTGATCTTCACAAGTTATTGCTTTTTTATCACCTACAATCTTCATAAAGTTTTGCAATCATGTCTCCTATAGCCATCATAACTTATTGCTTTCACGTAACCTACAATATTCATTAATTATTGCATTCCTGCTTCCTATAATCTTCCTAATTATTTGCATTCGTGTCACCTAAAACCTTCATAAGTTTCTGCTTTTCTACTATCTAAAATATCCATAATTTATTTTATTCTTGCCGCCTAAAATCTTTATAAGTTATATATTCTAGTTATATAAGTTATATATTCTAGTATATATTCTAGTATATATTCTAGTCACCATTATTTTTGAAAATTATTGATTTTTTGCCATCTATAATCTTTATTCAAAATTTTGCATGTTACTCTAAATGCTACTTTTTGTCTTCCTGTTTTCATTTTTTATATATTTTCCATTCTCCACAATTTTCCTCATTAAAGTCTAGTAATTGTTTCTTCACTCTTAGTAATCCTAGTCACATTTCAGCTTTACTTAGGGTAAAAATATTGAATAAAATATCTAAACTGTGATCTCAATAGTAATACTTTAACATATCAATGATTAAAACTGGCATTGATAGATAGAAACCTGTAATACTAACCGAGAACCATATTTCTTCTGACCTCGATGAATAGCGCTACAGAATCACAGCGGACTATATGAAATAATTACACCACGTCATATGAGAACCCTCAACAATAGTTATAACGAAAAAGGGTAGCATACTTAACTCGAAAATAAAATGACATAATAAAGATATTGACCTTCAACACTACTCCCCTCACAAAAATATATAATGCTAAAAAGGAAACCATCTTCAATACTGGAATGAGCGGTAACAGGTACTAAAGATGTGAGCCTAATTTTACTAAAAACCGTTTTAATTAAAAGTTGCTATAACTTTCAAACGAGCATAGCACTGGCTTCCCAATGAAAGAATACCAATTTGAAAAAATAACTAGAAAACATTAATATTATCAATATCCTGTGACCTTTTTTTGTTTTAGTTTTGTTTAACGGCATATCAACCTCAGTGGATTATTTAATGCTAAAAGATTGGGTTTTAAGGTATTTTGTTAATGTTCGGTGATAGCGAGAAAGTTGATTTTCATTATTTTTTTATTTTTTACTTTTATTTTTATTTAAGAAAACTGATGATGTTTTCTAGTTTGTATTCAAAAATTTATTATTATAGCAATAACTTTTAAAAATACGTTGCTTTTAATATTTTTTCTTTAAAACATATATTGTTTGTAATATATTTTTTCTTTCAAAAATCTATATTTTTTTTATAAAAGTCTATTTTTATGTATATATTTCTATAAATTTTTTATTGTTTCCAGTTTGGGGGTATCTATTTGCCCATAGCTGGGACCCTAACATGTGCTATCACTCCGGGTCAGGATGGACCTGGGAACAACAGCAATTAAGAGGTGGTTCCATGCTCAACACAATCAGATGCCTTGCTGCCGGATGCAGTTTAATGTCATACCCAGGACCACTGTGACCTAATGAATATGAACTTAAATTTAGATATAGTCACAATAAGGCTATTGATATAATTACTTTTTCCGTTTTTCAAGTTGAGAGATTTTAATAATCTAATATCAATTCACTACACATTTGAAGTTCTTACATAGCATTTTCAAATTTAATCTCAAACATCCAGAACTGATTTCAAATTTAATGTTCTTTCCTTTCGAACAGAAAAATGTAAATGAAAAGCTTGAATTAATTTTCTATTATTCTTTCAACTTTTTTCTTTTAAGAATTTCTCATTTGCATCTGTAATCAGGGTTCTGTTTTAGGGTAAAAAAAAACAAATGCAATCAGTTAAAGATCGATTTCAACGTGGGAAATCGATTTTAAGCATGATTGAAAATGAAGTTGCGAGAATCGATTACAACAAAGGAGTTAGTTCAATTATCTTAGTTTTGAAACACACATTACATGTAAGGACCTTTCTCAGTTGGTAAGGAGCAAGACTAACTTTATATTCGCAACAGTAAATTGAGAAAGTATCCTCTCTATTACAACAAAGACCGTTATCTATCTATCTATCTATCTATCTATCTATCTATCTCAATAAATATACATATAGGTATGCACACATGCATATATAAATATTTTTGGTGTTAATAGAACAGTGCTCAACGTAATAAAACAGAGCTGTTAGGTATATATTAATGAATATGCATATTATCCTATGCCTATATAACGACTCGGAGTTTCACGCAGTCTTAAGATCCATATTATGAATGAATATAATATATTATAATGCGCACATGAATATTACATAACGCATGAAACTCCGAGTCGTGATATATACGTAGGATAATATGCATACACAGACACACACACACAAACACACACACAGATATATATACAGATATCCTTAAGAATATATTAATAAGAATAATAATTAGCACTGATTCCCTTCTTTTTTTTTGTTTTTTTACCGTTAGAATTAATATAAAATATATAATAAAATATTATTCTACTGAAAATACGGCTCCTAAATTTTCTGACATGTATTTCTGAATGGCCAACTAAAAGTTCAGGCCAAAGTCATCTTATCGCTTGGGATAGAAATACAACCTGCCGTAATAACTAACACTGGAAATCTAACCCCCTCATCCAGTATTTTTTCTGTCCTCCCATGATTCTTTCAGTCTGGATAAATTTAAACTATTCATTATTGTGAGAAATTTGGTCTGAAGAGCGGTCTGTAAGAGCTCTGCGAAATAATCTATTACTAATGGATTTATAAAAGCATCTAGCTTATTTTAATTATAATAATCTGTTAAATTCTAACATTGAGTTCTCATTGGATTACAATCCCCTGTGGAATTAACTTTACGTATATATATCTATATATATGTGTGTGTGTGTGTGAGTGTGTGTGTGAATATATTACTGTGCAAAAGTGTTAGGACAAGAACTATTTTATCTTTTATGAGGCATCAAAATAAATTTTCAAATCACCCCTGTACTAACACTTTTGCACACTATCGCTAGTGTGCAAAAGCATTAAAACTGGTGATTTACCTAAACACCTCACTGAAATTCAAATACAAGGTGAAAAGCCAAGTAAATTGTTAATAAATATTGAATATTTAAAACTAAGTGTTTTAAAAGAAGTTATATTTAATTTTTTTCTATTTTCGAATAAAGTATTTTGAAACTACTCTATCGAACATCTATGTAATATTTTGGATAAAAAATTGATAAATCTAATGTTACTTCGCAAGACACATTTTGGGAACAAATACAAGCTGCTTGGCAGAAGATACCATTAGATACATTGAAGAAGATTGTGATGTCAATGCCTGACAGAATAAAGGCTGTAAACAAAGCAAAAAGTATTACTAAATACTAAATTTATTTATTTTGTAACAAGTATTTTTTCTTGTTAAGCATTTGTTGAGTAAATGAAATAAAATTACTTTAACTGAATTGTTTGTTTTTGTCAATATGTTTCATAAAGGATAAATAGTTCTTGTCCTAATACTTTTTCACACACACACACAGATAGATAGATAGATAGATAGATAGATAGATAGATAGATAGATAGATAGATAGATAGATGTATGCAGAGTGATTAAAAATACATTTACAAAGTGTGGGGACGAATTCCTAACATTAACACAAGGACAAAAGTCTATATAAACGTTTGTTTGCAAATCCTTCGTTTTGAGTTATTAAATTGAAAGATAATTTATGAGACATGGAACTGTGTCGCCATGAGAGTAGGTTAAATTTATCATTCATACTTAGAAAGGTCTGTCTTTAACGTTTAGTATCAGTAGTAGTGAGATAACTGAAAAGAGTTCCGTTCAACAATGCCAGTATATTCATAGCATGAGATTGGAATTTTTATATACGGCCGTGAGAATTGTAATGGACGCAATGTGGCACGGATGTATCACATTGCTGTTCAAGACAGAAGGCAGCCGAATCATTCAGCCTTTGTTCCAGTTTATGATCGCGTTGCTGAGACAGGATTTATGGCACCAAAATCTATGCATCGTGGAAGATCTAGATCCGCTCGTAGGCTTGAGCAATAATAAAAATTTATAGCAACTATGTCCCGCCCTTTTACAGGGAAACATATAAAATGTAACCGCAATTTCTACTCTAATAGCTTCTTTTCTCGCACTTCCCGCCTGTGGGATCCCCTCCACATACTTGCTTCCCCGACAGCTACAATCTCCAGGAATTTAAATGTAAGGTCAATAGACAGCTATCACACTAACTCGCATCCATTTCCTCAAACCCTCTACCAATCTATCCAAACACATCCTCGGTATCCTCATCCGTCTACCACCCTCTTTCTGACATTTCCCATAACTAACCACTCTTTATTATCACTTTCCCCTATGTAACCCCCTACGGAATAGTGGCAGTGGAATACTTTTCTTGGTGTGAAATGATAAAAAAAAAAGCTTAATACATTATCAAAATTTTTGGATACACCCTGTATGTATTAATATATGTATCTGTGTGTCAAGGTTATTCGAATATGTGTCGTCTTATTTTGTATATATATATATATATATATATATATATGCATGTATAGATGTGTGTGTGTGTATATATATATATATATGCATGTATATATATACATATATATATGCATGTATATATACATATATATATATATATGCATGTATATATATACATATATATATGCATGTATATATATACATATATATATGCATGTATATATACATATATATATATGCATGTATATATACATATATATATGCATGTATATATACATATATATATATATGCATGTATATATACATATATATATATGCATGTATATATACATATATGTATATATGCATGTATATATACATATATATATATATATATGCATGTATATATACATATATATATATACATGTATATATACATATATATATATGCATGTATATATACATATATATATATATATATATATATATATATATATATATATATATGTATGTATATATACATATATATATATATATATACATATATATATATATGCATGTATATATACATATATATATATATATATATGTATATATATATATATATATATATATATATATATATATATATATACACACCGATTGTGAATATATATAATCATTCATCGACACGTCCGTTTTATTTCAATGCTTGCAGCCTGAGATTAATCTCCATATCTTTGCCCCAGGCTAACAACTGAAATGTTTAACACATCGGAATGAAAGCCTAATCTGTACAATCTATTTCAACCAGGATTCGCGCATAAAATAGCATTTGCACTGAAACATTTCTCATTTCTCTTTTATGAATGTCTACATCTTTGGCAAGTTTATTGTCTTGTCCTTGTAAACTAGAACTCGTCAGCGGCATAGATGACTTTGTTTCTTGTAAACGGACTCAGATATTCTCCCACTTGTAGGCACGCAACAAAATAATGCGGAAAGCAGTTTTTGATTTATCAAAACGCCAATGACGTCTGTTTTGAAATAGTTTCCAAGTAGTCTTTTACTTTTTTTCTATAAATAGTGTATCCAAAATGTTTCACAAATCGCGATTACAATGTTTTCGAGCAGACCTTTTGCATGACACTCGGCTACTGATTTCCCTATTTACTCTTTAATTATTATTTATCGTTTCAACACAATTTCATTACAAAATTTAACAGCTAACGCAAATATAATATTAAAATGATTATATATAACAAATATCTGTATTTCTAAGATGATATATTGTAACTATTTACATAATTTAGATTGTTGTTCTCGTCTTTATTGCCATATTGACGAAGTTTCGACCGTTGTACGATCCAGCTTTCTTCAGGCATTATACACAATGTAACTAAGGTAAAACTTACAATGTTAGAAAAAAATTCTGTCTATATTTCTGAGACAATGTATTGTAACTGTTTGCATTATTTATTTATTTTACTGATATTCTAGTATTTATTTCTATATTCAGGGCATTGAGACCGTTGCACGAATATACAGAAAATAACTAATTCTAAAATGTCTAAAAAGGTCATTGTTCTCTGAATGAAAAAAAATCTACTTCTGTCGTATAAATAAAAACGTTCTCTTTAAAATTCTAACAGACTGAAAGATGTAAATGATGTAAATTAAATAGAACTTTCAAAATTCTACTAGACGTTATTTTAACAACATCCGAAGCATTTTAGGTCTGTTATCTATGCACGTTACAGATGTTGTTATGTTCAGATGCGCATCAAGAATAATATCAGATGAGAGATAAAGTGCGTCTAGAAATTATATACAAAAGAGGTATTTTCAAATGTGACACGATAACTGGACATATATGTATTTTATTATAATAGATTAAAATAGAAAATAGATTAGAAGAGAAAATAGTTTAAAAACATATTTAACAAAAGTGAAAAAGAAGAGGAAAAAAAATAAATAAACGCTTTTTCTTTTATGAGGAAAATTGTCCTCCGATAAATATTTGACTCAGCGATAGAGGTCAGCGGGTAGGTTTGCGATGACCGGTCAAAGGCTGTCCTTTATTGTATCTTGACCACACATTAAGCCTTTTCCGGCGGAAGCCTTATTAAGATAAAAAAAAAGATAACTGAAATTTCAGACTTACAGTCGCCGGTGTTTGTCACCGGTGGTCTAAAGCATTTCCGGATTTCCGCATTTCCGGATTCATATTAAATAAATAGAGCCAGTTAAGTGAAGACGAGAAAAAGTGAAAGGAGTCAGCCGGGTACATCACAACGTGGAGAACGGCCGCCGGAGAAATTCCTAGGACGGACCGTTGGGGTGGTACAAATGGTGCCGTGACTGCAGGATTTGGAACCCACGGAAGTGCCACTGGATGCTAAGTTTGGATTTCGACGAACCGACGCGACTGGACGAGACGGGACGAACGGAGAAAAGGGAATCGAAGAAAGAACAACACTAACAACCAAATTCTTATTGCTTGGTATAAGCTTCAAAAGAAGAAAAAAAAGGAAGAAAAAGAAACAAGGGAAGGAAAGGGAACCCGTTATCAACAAGTACCGTAAGAAAAAAAGAAAAGGCAATCGAACAAAGAACTATTCTCACAGCCAAATTCTGATTGCTTGGTGTAAGCTTCAGGGGAAGAAAAAGAAAAACAAAAACAAAAACAAAGAAAGGAAAGGGAACCCGTTTTCAACAAGCACCGTAAGGTAAGCAGAATTATTTACTCCCTTTTTGTCAGGCCAAAATTCTCGCAGGCAGAAGAACGGTTGCCACTAACGGCCGTACGATCAAAAAAAAAAAAAAAAGAAAAGAAAAGAGACAATGAATTGATTAAGAAAAAAAAATGTGTGAGTACTTTGAGAGAAAAAAGTATAAATTTTGAAAAAAAAAAAGGAAAAGAAAAAGAGAGATAGAAACAACGCGAACGGTGTGAAAAAAAAAAAAAAAACAAGAAACAAAGGAAAGGGAACCCGTTATCAACAAGCATCGTAAGGTAAGCAGAATTATTTACTCCCTTTTTGTCTGGTCAAAAAAAGAAAGAAAAAGAGAAATAGAGACAACTTAAACGGTCTGAATGAGTACTTAAAAACAAAACAAGGAGAAGAATGAAAAAGGACTGTTTGAACAGAAAAAGGGATGATGATGAAAAAAAATTTTTTAGAAAAACAGAAAGAAACATTTTAGGAACATTTATTTACTTTTTTGTTGTTGTTTTCGTTAAAAGAAAAAAAGAAAGGAAGATGGAATATGATAATGAGAAAAAGGTGTGTACAAAAAAAATGGAAAAAATAATAGGACGGGAGAGAGCAAGAAACAACTGTGCGCGTACAAAAAAAAATGAATTGGAAAAAAAGAATGTGTGACTATATTTTGAGATAAAAAGTACGAATTTTGAAAAGGAAGTTAAAGAAAAAGAGAGATAGGAACAACGCAAACGGAGTGAAAAAATAGAGAAAAAAGACTGTTTGAAAATAAAAATAGGGTAAAAGAATAGTGTGCGTTATTACTTAAAAAAAAAGAAGAAAAAAAAGCACTATTCGTGAAAAAAAATGAGAGAGAAAAACTAAATGAGAGTGTCCAACAACGACAAAAATGTCTTGAAAAAAAAATGAGAAGATGTGTACGAAAAAACAAAAAAAGGAAAAAAAATGAAAAAAATAAGAGGAAGAGAGAGAGCAAGAAACAACTGTGCGCGTACAAAAAAAAATCAATTGGAAAAAAAAGAATGTGTGACTATATTTTGAGATAAAAAGTACGAATTTTGAAAAGAAAGTTAAAGAAAAAGAGAGATAGGAACAACGCAAACGGAGTGAAAAAAGAGAGAGAAGAATGACAAAGGACTGTGTGAAAATAAAAATAGGGTAAAAGAATAGTGTGCGTTATTACTTTAAAAAAAAAGAAGAAAAAAAGAACTATTCGTGAAAAAAAATGACAGAGAGAAAAACTAAGTGAGAGTTTCCAACAACGACAAAAATATGTTTTGAAAAACAAAAAAAGGATGATGGAAAAAAAAACATTTTTTTTTTGAGAAAAACAAGAACATTTTAGAAACATTTAATTCTTTTGTTGTTTTGTTTGAAAGGAGTAAAAAAAGGATGATGATGATGAAAAAAAATTTTTTGAGAAAAAAACAGAAAGAAACATTTTAGGAACATTTATTTACTTTTTTTTGTTGTTTTGTTTAAAAGAAAAAAAAGAAAGAAGGGAAAATGGACTATATCTGGAGAACTTTAAATAGTAAAAAAAAAAAAAAAAATAGAGACTGATAATGAGGAGCAGTTACATCGCTCCTATATTTATAGACTTGCTCAGAGTTATGACTATTTTGTCACCTTGTGTTAATTAATTTTTTTTTAATTTCTTTTCTTCTTTGGGAGAGAGGGTGGAAACACCCCTCTCTTGAATTTATTGTGTAAACTATGCTGCAATCATTTTTCGGGCGCCATTGACCCCATTGGGAGGGGACGTCCTCAGCAAACTTCCATCATGATAAGGTTTCATTGGGGGGGGATGCAGGAAAGGCACAGAGACTTATGGCTGGAAAATGGTAACAGGAGATGAATTAACGAAGAGTGGAGTCTCTTCAAGAATAGAAGAGAAGAAGTAAAGCGGAAAGCAAAACACTAAGTTGAACAAAGGTGTTCGGTAATGAAGAATTGACCCTCATACGTAGCGATAAACCAACTGCGTGGATTCATTGATGCCACCGGCTACGAAGACAAAAAATTGAGGAATTGGGTGTTGAAATAAGAAAAATGTGTTGAGGAAATACAAAGAAATGGTATGGATTAATAAGAAATTTCATGATTGATGTTTGTGGAGAGGAGGAGAATATCCCTGGGGGATCAAAATAATTTTTGGTGGTGATGGCGTGCCGACATAATGAAGCATCGTGTCATTTTTTTTTTGTTTTGTTTATTGTAATTTATTGACATAAATGACAAGATCCGTTGGGGGAGGTAATGTGACACGATAACTGGACATATATGTATTTTATTATAATAGATTAGAATAGAAAATAGTTTAAAAACATATTTAACAAAAGTGAAAATGAAGAGGAAAAAAATAAATAAACGCTTTTTCTTTTATGAGGAAAATTGTCCTCCGATAAATATTTGACTCAGCGATAGAGGTCAGCGGGTAGGTTTTCGATGACCCGGTAAATATTTGACTCAGTGATAAAGGTCAGCGGGTAGGTTTGCGATGACCGGTCAAAGGCTGTCCTTTATTGTATCTTGACCACACATTAAGCCTTTTCCGGCGGAAGCCTTATTAAGATAAAAAAAAAGATAACTGAAATTTCAGACTTACAGTCGCCGGTGTTTGTCACCGGTGGTCTAAAGCATTTCCGGATTTCCGCATTTCCGGATTCATATTAAATAAATAGAGCCAGTTAAGTGAAGACGAGAAAAAGTGAAAGGAGTCAGCCGGGTACGAGCTTGAAGTAAGGATCTCCGTTCGTCTTGTTTCGTCCAGTTCGGATTTGTTGAACTCCATTAATTAGAGTTAGAACTGTGTGTCACATTCGCCTGCCCCAACAGACAAGGCTAACTCTAAACGAATAAAGCATTCTTTTCCACTCATCCTAATTGTGGAAGTTCGTTCCTTATAGTCAATCATGTACCCCCAGCTATCTGGCCGACATTTTCAACAAATTTCCGGCAACATCACAGCGTGGAGAACGGCCGCCGGAGAAATTCCTAGGATGGACCGTTGGGGTGGTACACAAATATTTTATGTAAAATTCAAAGATATGTGTTATCCAATGAAACAATTTGTACTATTATGCATAGTGAGTATGCATGAAAGCAATTAAGTCCTAATTTGCAATTTTAGATTCATATTTAGTATTTTTTCAGTAATTATAGCAATTTGTGGATTATTTGCAAGAACTAAAATCTAGTATTTTTGCTCGTAAAAAAGAACTAACATTGAATGGAAAGAACTATATAATCAAAGAAACTATCAAAGGAAAATCTTCGCTTCAAATTTCTAGGGATTTGAAAAGAGATCATCGAACAATCACGAAAATATGTCAAATGAGAATTCAACCAAGGAAAAAAGGGTCAGGCTAAATTCAGGAATTTACCTAAGCAAGATCTATCACATATCCAAAGAGAATTAATTAGAAACCCAAATGCGTCAAGTGCGTTCATATTTGAGGCCGCTGGAGCTCCTATGGTGTCAAGGGATACAAGGTGTAAAGCATTAAGGAAGTTTGCTGATGTAAAAAATAAGATAATGAGATCCATTTTAACAAAAACAAATAAGGAAAGAAGATTGCGGTGGACACAAAAATACATGAAAACTGATTTCAGCAAAGTGCTTTTTACAAACGAATCAAGGATCACCCTAGATGAGCCAGATCAATGGGCTCGATGATGGGTTTGCAAGCAATATGACCCAATATATATTTTTACACGCGAACAAGACGGCGGTAGGATCATGATATGGGATGAGATTATTGGTAATGAACTCGTGGGTCTATTTAAATTGAAATACAGGGTTAAAATGAATTCCAAAAGTTACCGTAATTTTCTAGAGCAATATTTCTTTGAATGGCTTAGTAACCAGTTTTTAGTTAAGTATTGATCTATGATCTTTATTCAAGACAACGCACCAAGTTCTGCATCAAAGTTTACTAAATCCTTGTCGAAAGAAAAGGGATTTGTTGGAGGTTTTCTTATGGACTGGCCTTCAAATGTGACTTGGATCCCATTGAGAACCTGTGGATCATCCTCAAGAGAGATATTTATTCTAATGGAAGGCAATTCAGCAGCAAGTGTGACCACTGAGAGGTAGTCAAAGTTGCTGCAAACAACTTACCAGCCACTACAATTGCAAATCTAACATTAGATTTTGACAATAGGCTGCTAAGAATTATTGAAAAGAAAGGAGTTTTGCAATAGATTTTAAGAAGTTCCTATTCTTTTTTGATAATATATTTTTTTTATTTTCAAGATAAAATGTTTTTTTATGTTTTTCATTAAGAAATTGACGAATTTGTTCTAAAATCAGTTCATATTATTTTTTTTACATTAGTTTTACAATGTATAATAATGTAAAAGTATTAAAATAAATAGTTGCAAATAAACTACAGATAGTCAAATTAGTCTTTTTTGTTAACCTAGTAAAATGTTTTCCAACCAAAAACAATAGCTTTCTTTATCACTATATATCTAAGCTAATGAAATTGAAAAGAATCTAAACAACATCATAATAGGACATTTAACATTAAAGATGCAATTCTTTATAACAGTAAATAACTTCATATAATCTCTAGACGCAGTTTATTTCAAAACATACTCTAGAAAATTTTCAAAGGATTACGTTTCACAATATATTTCACATTCCTTTTGAAAAGTTATATCTCACAACTGACTAAAGTTGATTTGATAGATATTTTTTATCTAATTTCTGTAGATTTATTAAAGATGATACATATCTTGGATTGTATGAAAGATTATTTTAGTCTGGCGAATATTATATTTTTAACTTTTTTGAAATAACAATATTTTTCCAGATACATGTTCTACTATTTATCATATGGAAGATACATGTTCTACTATTTATCATATTTTATCATGTGGAAGTGTATATTCTGTGAGACACAGAATATTTTTCTGGTCAAACATAAATATGATTTGGTGTCAGAGACAATGACAAACAAAAGTGTGTTTACATTGAAGAATATTATTCCCGCCAAGGATGCGAGCAGTGGCAAACAAAAATGTCTTTATATTAAAGGAATGTAATTGTATTTTTGGTTGAGCTGACAGAAGTGTGATTTAGCGTCAGAAGCAATGAAGACACAATCATGTGTTTGCGCCAGGACAACTCTTCTCAAGATCAGAAAGATAAAACTATGACAAAGAAATATGATGACGTCGAAGTCAACCGTACAAAGGCAGTAATAAGTCGAAAATGATGAATAAATGTGCCTTAACAGAGATGAAACGTTTGAGCATAACGCAAGCTATTTCATAAGATTGGACGTTTTTCGGTCAAACAGCAGAACTGCCAGAAGACTCATAGAACACAAAAGAAGTCACCTCCTTCGTATGTGCCTGCTTCCGTCTGTCTACCACTCTACACACAATCACCGTAGAGAATAAAAATATAAGGTTATATTTTTATATATGCATTATTCTGTGCTGTTTATCAAGACAATTTTTTCAGCAGAAGCAGCAGTACATACGATCCACGTAGCAGTATATAACAACAGGAAAATGGATTCCCAAGAGTAATTTCACGGGAGCAAATGTAATGAGCACAACTGAAAGCCGAACATGGTTCTCCGTTTTTCCATCTCGAACCGCTTTCTATTAAACGACTCGCGCAATGAAATGAAGAAGACTTCTGAAGAGCAGCCTGTTAGACTGGTTACATCTGAATCCCAGAATTGGTTTACGTACCTATTACGTTGACCCACTAGTTCCCGTACTATCACCAAAGAGAAGCAAGGTAGAGACTGGTTTGTAAGTAAACAATGACCACTTGAGAACACCAGATGCTGTAAACTTAGATGAGTGGGTGGTGTAATGGATAATGGCTCGGACTTTTCAAAAGGATATCCGAGTTCGATTAATAAGACTTGTGTATCTAAATTATAATTATTTAAACAAGAAAAATTCTGACTTTAAATAAACTATAAAAGGTTGATAATATACTACTATAGGGTTATATATATATATATAGATATATATATATATATATATATATATATATATATATATATATATAGTGTATCGAGGCAGCAAATAATCTTCTAAACATATACTGTAAAATGTAAGAGAAAATGAATGTCTATTATGTTTAATCATGGGCCGTTCTAAACGTCATATTCTGGCTTTAATTTAAGTTAAAAATAAAGACAAAAATTCTCCAACATTTGGATAATATTTTATTAATTTGGTTCTAAGCTTTCATTCATTGTCTTTTATATTTAACAGTATATGTTTAGAAAAAAATATATATATATAAACATCATTTTTTGTTGACATGCTAGTAAATAAGTGAAGGTATTACAAAAAAATTTGTACCAATTATATTTAATACAGTTCCTTTTTTTCTAACTCCCAACTAACTACTCATATTTTACAATTAGATGCATATTAGTTACAATGCATTTACACGAAAAACCAGTATGAATTCATCTTTCGTTCAGCTATGTGTTAATTAGTAATACTTGTACTACTAAATCATTATTATCTAAAAATATTCTAAATACTTTCAAAATAAACTGCAAAATATTGATAAGCCTTATAAAGAAATTAATCAATCAAAATTCCAGAGCTATTTTATTGTATATTGGACTTAAGATAACCGATAGACAGTGATTTTTTAAATAGACATGATTAACCCTGATCAATCTTTGCACATGTATTCGGCTGAACCTATAGAGTGATTTTGGTTTTCAAAATAGACGAAATCGAACCCCGGAAAAGTGATATTTAAAAATGAACTCCAGAATATCACAGAACAGTTACATTTCACAACGGGTTCAACAAATTTAGAGATGCTATTTATCTTTCTTTTTGTTGTAGTTACTTTTAAAAATTTCACATTTCTTTTCTGTATTCAAACCGTAGTACTCTTTTAGAAATCACACTCTTCTCATTGTGATTGCCAACAACGTTCCTTACCTGTTTGTCTTCACTCAAGGTCATATTCACCAATTAATGAGATAAAAATTACACATGATATGTACGACTTTTCATTTCCTATAATTTTTTAATTATTAATTCTCGGCTGATCAAATTTATTTCTAAATGTTTTAGTTAACTTGACAAAATATTTAATGAAAAGTTCAACATTTCTATCTTTAATTGTGAAAAAATATAATGGTTGAAATTTCAATTTCTTCGACTGAATAATTATTTCACGTCTTTAAACTGAACTTAATGTATACAGAAATGTGAAAATTGTTATATAAAAAGTGTCTGTTTATCAGAAAAAAATGTTTACAGTCTTATATTTATATGAGAACCTTTAGCGTTGTGTACTTGCTAGTAAGTTTTTAGTGTTTAATTATGATTTTAATCCTCACTGAGTGAACATTAGTAATGGACGTGCGCCAAACTAAACTAAACGGTAAATTAAAACTAAATTCCTACATTTGTTATTTCATTTTTATTTACTTTTTCTTTAAAAAAAAATTCTGAAGAATACGTTCTTTTTCGAATTTGACAGAAATACATTTACATAAAAATAGGTAAGTTTATTGACTATATTTTTAATTTTTAAGTCTTTTACGTAGGGCCGCATGTATATTTAGCCCGTTTCCTTCAAAGCAATGCTGTTAAGATCATCTGATCTTATTAATATTGCTGATTACCATTTCCTTATAAATCTCGATTGGCCTCAAGGTGATTATATAATATTATCAATAGGCTAATTTGTAAAGTGATCTGTACATACCTCGGGGAAAGTTCGTCACTGTGAACTTGATGCAGAAAGATAGAAGGCATTATTGATTATAAATGCTGCACGGGAATTTTGAATGAAATCAAGAACTGGCCTGTAGTAGTTTCTGTGTAGGTCACTGAAACTAATGCGGGCCAAGTTCTATCTCAACAGATCTTTCAACAATACTACTTTAAATATATTATACATTATAACCGTTAAAATATTTTTAAAGAAAGAAGCAATGGATTGTTCAGTTAATCTCAATGGAACACCATAGTGCTTGTTAAAAATAAATAGACGTCATGGTGAATATTCTTATTTAGCATTAAATGTGCTTACGTTGACAGTTTTGCGGGAGATGATGGAAACAATATATAAGTGTAAGCAAAGTTTGATATATGAAATTACCTCAAATTTGAGGTTGATATCATTCCATGATTGAGAATAACAAGTGTCGTAATCTTGGATATGTGGCTGGTATTATGGATAATGAATCGGAATTGTTAATCAGAGAACTGCGTTTCAATTTCAGTTGGGTTTAGTATATTTACTTACGAGCAAACACCCATGGCGAAGGTGTGAATTCACGCCCTCTTATCTCAGCTATGAGTTAATTAGTAATAAGTATTACTAAATCATTAATATTTGTTAAAAGGAATTGCATTATAAAAATATTAACTCCGTTTAAATTTGATGCAATTGGTAGATAAGCCGTTAAAAATAAATATCTCACTGAATAATTCTTCTAATTTATTCTGTTTTCAGTCAGTTAAGTGCCATACGGGATACACGCTTTGGGCGATCCTGTCTCGGGTGAGAAATGACTGACTGACTGACTGAGCAGAAGATTTTCCATGCACTATGTTACCATTATTTTCTGTGGTAGACTGTTTGCCAACCAAGGTTAAAAACCAAGCTTTTCTTTTAGTTAACCCTGAGCTAGAGGGAATATACAGTTTAATCCCTTTCCCAAGCGTATGTACACGTAAGTGAATGCAGCGAACTTAACTGGAATTCGAATTCATCTGCCCGATTTCTCGTTTCGTGCTGATATCCATCGCACCACATTGAATACATGTAAAATGCAAACAGCCAAAATACCTATAATAAATATTTTTAATCAGTAAATGATTAAAATATGAATAAAACTTAATGGATAACGAATTCTCTTATATTATTGAATCCATAGCAAAATCTACTGCTTAGAAGGTTGGGTCACTATGTCGATCCAGGATGTTTTTTCCACCTGAATCCATCCTGCATATATACAAGTCAACCATCCGTCCGTGCATGGAGTACTGCTGCCATGTATGGTCAGGTGCCCCTGCCGTTCTCCTCAGTGTTCTTGACAAGCTCCAAAGGAGAGTCTGTAATGTGATAGGTACTGATCTGGCGACTCGACTGCAGCCACTTTCCCATCGTCGAAATGTGGCCTCCCTCTGTCTCTTCTATAAATATTTTCATGGCTTCTGCTCGGATGAGCTTAAGTCACTGATGCCTCCTCAACAGGTGTTTACCCGTGCAACCAGACTGGCAACTGGGTCCCACCCATTCACAGTCAGGTTAGCCAAATGCAGACGACAATTCTACTCTTGCAGCTTCTTCTCTCGCACTTCCCGCCTGTGGAACTCACTCCCGTATTCTTGCTTTCCTGACGGCTACAATCTCCAGAAATTTTTAATGCAAAGTTAATACTCATCTACTAACCACTGGACTCTAGCTCTCTCCCCTCCCCGGTATAACCTTCCCTTTCTCTCCTCCTATGTATCTGTCATCGCACCTTCTTTCTCAGCTTTCTATTGTTCCTTTCTAACTAGCTTGTACTCCTCACTCTTTTCTAATTAATCTTTTTACATTTATGTAACCCCTGCACATCAGTGGCGTTTCCGCCTTGCTCGGGGTGAAATGATTAAAAAAAATATATAAAAAAATATATAAAAAAATATATAAAAAAAATATATAAAAATTAAAAAAAATGTTGAATCCTTGAATTACCTTTTTCATAATTATCTGCTATTCCTTTTAATGGTGATGAAATATAATTTTAATTAAATTCAGATTTTGCGTACTTATTTCTACACATTCAGCTATGGAAACATTAAAAGAATACGTGAGAATATTACATATTCAGAGTTATCACTGATCGCCAAAAATGTTGTTCAATTTTAAGATCAATTTCGACACATATCAAAGAATAAATATGCTAAAAGTTTTTCTTCATTTTCTCATATATTTATTAAATGTGTGCCACTATTGGTCCTAGTCAATATATTTCTGAAAGTTTTAAATATGTCTTTCAACTGTGACTTACTGCAACTAATTTGATTAGCTTCACTCTTGATAAAGCTGCAGAGTATTACTGAAATTATTATTCGATCTAAAAATAATTACTTAATATACAGACGATTTTCATACAAATATTGTTTGACATTTGCTATATTAATGAGAAGTGAATGTTTCGAATTAAAAGAAGAACAAATAATTTGGACATAAAAATCAATACTGCATAGTGACGGGCAGTTTTCCCGATTAAGCAATAAGCGAACACTGTGATTTTCTTGTTGGGCATATATATTTAAAACACTGGAAAGCTAGGGTAAGTGAGTTAACCTGTGTTAAACGTGATTTTATTCATAAGCACTTTATATATATAGAAAACTCTCAGCTATTAGGCGTGTATAATGATAATATACACGCTAAATAGTCTGCCTTTTTTCACCGAACGCCCATAGCTCAGAGGTAGTATCGCCGACTGACGCCAATTCGGTCGAGTTTCAATCTTTGGTTAAAAAGCAATCAGAATTTAAACGTGCTGATGAGCTGTGATACAGCGAAACAGATCTGTCTGCGGATAGCTCTTTCTCTCTCTCTCTCTCTCTATATATATATATATGTATGTATCCAAGTGAATGAAGAACGAAGAAAAATTTAAAACGTTCAAAACAATAATTTAAAATAGTGCTCGATATATAATATAGAGCAGTTCATATTTATTGTTAATTATAGTTTAGAAAATGTACAAATTATTATTTACTACAAAGTGTACATTTTATTTCGACATTGAAATGACAATGTCTCCCTAGGTGGTGTGGAAAGGAATAGAAAGTCTCTTTTCTTGTATTTAGCGGATTGTGTGTGGGATGAAAATGGAGTTTGTGATAAGAATATAAGTCTTGTAAATTGTCTGTTGGAATTTTGAAAAGAGGGAGTTTGTAGGTGATAGAGTCGATTAATGTACTTGTCGGAAATTTTGTAGACAGATTTAACAGTAAGATATTGTATAGCTTTTTATGGCGTAGTGGCTGGATATTTTAATTCGGGTCTAGTGAAGGAGAGAGTAAGGAAGTGTAAGGGTGGGGTAAAATATGATTAGATGCGATGAAGTTGGAATACTAGTTATCATTTATTGGACCTATCTTTCTGATTTAATTGTACAACTCTACACTATTTTTTATTGAAATTCAGTTTTTATAAGAATTCGAATTTCGTTAATTTAACCATAATTTTTAAATCACGTTTTCCTATAAAAATTTAAAATAGATCTTAGTTGGTGTTATGGATATGTAAAATTTGATTAAAAGTGATATTGATATTATAAAGGTTTATCGTATCCAATAGGTCCTAACTTTGGCTTTTGTGGTATTTTTTAGCGTGAATATAAGGTTAGTTCTCTAATGTGTTTGCAGTTTACGTGGTTTCATGCCTATGGTTTAAAAGCGTGTTGCTAATTACGTATTTAATGATTTCAATTTTTTCTTGAAGACAAAGGAAACATGGTTCCTTTATTGATTTAGGTGTTCGTTCTGCTTGAGGATTTTCCATTTAAATTTAGGTGTTTTATTTTCATTTTTTAAATTCCAAAAGTATTTGGAAAGAGACGTCCTGTTTTGTTTTTCTTTGTTATTGAAGGATTAACGGTGATTGTAAAAGCGCCTATTAAATATGTTCATTGTAGGTATGTTAAACCAATTAGTTAACTTTAAGCTGGGACATAAATTCTGAAAAAGAAAGATAAGCATTTTCCCAAAAATAACCCTCCAAGCAACATTTTGAACAGAAATACAATAAAACTAAGCTATAGCTGCTCCAACAATCTAGAAAAATAATTAAAGTACATAACAGTAAAATATTAAAGGCATAAAACAAAAATAACTCCAACACTCATAATCTGCCCCGTAATAATAATCTTCGTAACTGTAGAAATCCAAACCAATGACCCATTCCTAAGAAATGTTTAACGAAGTCCCTAATATATATATGATTAATTTCAGACATGAAATTATCCCAAAGATAATGCAAATTTATTTATACCACAATGAACATGTGAAAATTTTCTGTCTTCAAGAAAAAATTGAAATCATTAAATATATAAATAGCAACAGGTTTTTTAACCAGAAGCATGAAACCACGGTAAACTGCAAACACATTAAATAAGTAACATTACAATCATGTTAAAAATACAAAAGCCATAGTTAGGACACCTTAGAGACGCTAAAACTTGACAATATCAACAACACACTTACATCAAATTTTACCTATCCATAACACCAACGGTGATCTATTTTTAAGCTTTATAGAAAAAAGTGATTTCCTAAATTTAAATTAAGGCTAAATTCACAAAATGAGATTAATTATAAAAACTGAATTTAAATAAAAAATATAGTGTATAGTTGTACAATTAAATAAGAAAGATAGGTCCAATAAATGATAACTCCGATTTCAACTTCATCGCATCGAATACTATTCTTCCCCACCCTTACATTTCCTAACTCTACACTTCACTAAACTCGAAGGAAAAATTCCAGCCACTACGCCATAAAAAGCTATACAATATCTTAATTTTAAATCGGTCTAAAAATTCCCGACAAGTAAATTAATCGACTCTATCACCCACAAACTCTCTATTATCAAAATTTCAACGAACAATTGACAAAACTTATCTTCTTATCACTGGAAACATCTACATCCCACACATAATTCGCAAAATATAAGAAAAGCGACTTTCCATTCCGTTCCACACCAGCTGAGGAGACAATGTCATTTCAATGTCGAAACAAACAGCATACTTTGTAGTGGATAAAAATTTTTACCTGTTAAAAACTATAATTTATATATATATATATATATATATATATATATATATATATATATATATATGATCTGGCAACGTCTTAGACCTCTCGAACACCAATGACCTCCAGTCTAAACGAGGTTTGAATCAAGCCTATATAACACAATTTTCGATTCATCGCAACAACCATATCCGCTCTAAAATGTATCGTAATGTCAACAAATGTAAAAATGTTACGGAAATTAAGGAAAATTAACGAAACTTGGTTATAAACAACCGACAATTTGAAATTCTGCCGAATGACACACACACACACACACATATATATATATATATATAAACTTGTTTATAAATGGAACATTGTCTGTGTGTGTGTCTCTGTGTGTGTGTCCGTTATCTATAGACTCCAAAACGGCTGAACCAATTTTCTTGAAAATTTACACAGTTGTACTATAAGCGTCTGCGAGTGTTCTTAGCTAGATTTTGTATCGAGGTACCCATCGATAAATATCGAAAATCGAGAATCGAAAAAATCGGGTTATAGAGGGAGTGGTCCGATTTTAATAAAATTTGATACACTCATAGACAAAGACATAAGAAACGATATTCAGATGTTTCAAGGTTGAAGTTCTTACAATAGTGAAGAAAATCGATAATATATATATATATATAAAAGACAAGACGTTTGTGTGTGTGTCTGTTTATATGCCTGAATGTCTGTATTTTTCAGCCCTTTTATTTTTGTTTTTGCTTAGGGTTTGGCTCTAATACGAATAATTGTTGTTCTTAGTCTCAGCCATGATACCATTTACTCAGAGGACTGATTTAGCCTTCAAAATTCAGTTTATGATGAAAAAAACTTATTTGATAGCGATAGCAGGAAATCAAAATTTGACTTACATCCATTCATTTTCCTTTCAGTCTACGGTTTCACTTTGAAACAACTATTGCTTTTTAGTCTTTCGTGCCAACGTCCAGAGAGTCTGAGCTCCAGGACCATGGATTAGTTTTAAAGCTTTCAATACACCAGAGCAACGCCGGGCTATACTGCTAATATATAAATAGTTATGAGTACGGAATGTTATCACAGCAAGAAACAAAGTAAACTTTATACTTACAGGCATGATGAAAAATAAATAATAAGAAACACGAAAACGACCGACTGGTTTCAATCCCGTTTTTCATCAGGTTCAACTGGGACTTTTAATTCTTCAAATATATAATAAAACTGAAGATGAGCATGAATAAAGAAAAAAAGTGGGAGGGGCAGGCAGTAGATGGTAATTATGTGGAGTCCAATCAAACAATCTCTCTGTTTATTGATAGACGGGGTCCTAGCTTTAATAGATAGTGACTCTAACGCCTGTAAATGAAAAGCTGAGTGTGAACAATACAACACAAGGAATTAGTCCACACTAAAGCCAGATACACAATTTCTGTTATTCATCAGGTATTCAGTGATTGATAACCCGGATGTGTTAACAAGTTGGCCCGCACGGACATCCGTTTTGAGAATTCTTAATAACACATGTTTATTTCTGTAATCCAAGCGTTTTGGCGTCCTTCCTATGTAGTTATTATCACAACTACAAATAAACTTATAAACAACAGAAGAAATAAAATGGGGAGGAAGTAAGTCCTTTTGCATAGACGGAAAGGTAGAATGAGTGCCAAAATAGGCCCTAATCTGAGCCCAAAAATAACAAGAAGTAACTGCTCTAGAAATTTGCCTAGCCAAAAGCTCATTACGTGCTACGAATCACTGCGATCTGACTGTGTGAAGTGATGTCAATGTCATGTTCTACCTGCTGATGTCGGGTGCCATGTGTTCCTTGTTTCCTTTTTTTTTAGCTGGGAATCACTGGCCGAATCTTGAAGATTGTTTCACATCATCTCCAGCTAAAAAACGTCGAGCTGCATCTCGTCAAAAAAAAAAATTCAAAGTGAAATAAATCATGTTTCCAAACTATTGTGGGGTCTACGCTTTGTATATGACAGTGAGATACGTCAGAGCATAGAGTTATCGTAGAGATCTGTTAGTGTTACCGGATAATACCGGAACTGATACGTGAGTTACCGAGAGATAGCGAAATTACCCAGAGTTTACCGCATCAGAATTCAGAATAGCTCTGATTTCCACAATATACACGGATATACTATTTCCAACGACTTCACTTCAGGACTTCTATGTATTTCTTCCTTACTAATAGTATTTTTGGATTTACTAACTTGCGTTCAGGTTTGTATATTACGTTCAATATAACCTAATTTTCTATCAAAATATCTATGTTTGTTGTTCGATATTTTGCGCGGTTCCTCACCCGGAATCCACAACACAAACAATGCTACTTTCGACGAAAAACATTTATTTAGCTTCCATTCTACGCCATTGACAACGGTCGCTACGAACGCGTTTTATGATGGGTGACGATAAAAGTAATCCTTTTTAACATAACGTTGAAAATCTGGATTGAAGTTTCATAAAACATCTCAGAAACTAAGATATTTACACAAAAATAATACTTGTTTAAAGTTAAAATCTGTTGATGGCGCTAAAAATGTGTGACATCATCTGGTTGGCGGCTGGCTAGGGCAGGTTATTACGCATGTATTACACATTGAATGTAGAAAGAAAGTATATATATATATATATATATATATATATATATATATATATATATATATCGGGCCATCAGCAGACAGTTCTGTTTAGCTATATCTCAGTTCATCAGTACGATTAAAAACCGATTGCTTCCAGCGAGGATAGAAACCCAACTGATTTGACATCAGTCAGTAACTTTACCTCTAAGCTATAAGCGTTCGGTAGAGGAAGAGAGATTTTAACCTGTTTTATAAGCAATGTAAACACACGTAAGTAGCTGAGAGTGTTCAAGTTTATTACCGACTGAACAATGCATAAATAGCGGTGAATAGCTATAATTTTTAAAATACAAAATTTCTCCAGTGCTCAATCGACGAGCAAGAGCGTAAAGTTTAAATCTATCTATCTATCTATCTATCTATCTATCTATCTATCTATCTATCTGTCTGTCTCTCTCTCTCTCTCTCTCTCTCTCTATATATATATATATATATATATATATATATATATATATCTGATAGATTAAAGAACGAGGAAAATATTTTCAAAACGTCCAAAGCCTCGATATATAATATATAGAACTGTGAATGTTTATTATGAATTAGATTTTAGAACATGTACAAAGTTTTATATATATCCACTACAAATCGTACATTTGTTTCGGTATTGAGACTACAATGTCTTATCAGGTGGTGCGGACAGAAATGGAAATCCTCGTTTCTTATATTTGGTCAGTTGTGTGTGGGATGTTGGTGGGGGTTAGTGATAAGGTAATAAGTCTTGAGGATTGTCCGTTTGAATTTTGAAGAAAGTGTTGTGGGTAGTGGAATTAGTTGACTAATGAGTGTCTGGAAGTTTTGTAGACAGATTTGACATTAGGTGTTAGAATGTAGGTTTTTATTATCTTGCGGCAAGACTATATCCTTTGGATTTCTTAGAGGAGCAGACACACACACACACACACACACACACACATATATATATATATATATATATATATATATATATATACAGAAAGGATATATATAAAATTTTGTACATGTTCTAAAATATAATTTTATATATATATATATATATATATATATATATATATATATATATATACGCGCAAATACCATTGGGAAAGGTATTAATCCGTCTATTCCTTCCAGTTATGGGTTAAATAACAGGACAGATTGAGTTCTATAGCCTTGGTCGGCAACCAGTCTACCGCAGAAAGCAATGGCAAACTACTGCGGGATAATCTTCTGCCCAGTCAGTCATGTCTCGAAAGAGACATGATCGCCCAAGCGTGTATGCCATATGGCATTTAACTGACTGAATATAATCATGCAGAAGTGAGGTGAAAAGCTAGATGGATTAAGAGATATACAAAATAATGGTGAGAGTCCGAATGGAGTTAAGGCTCCGTTACGTCAATATAAAAAAAATCATTTATTCATTTTAGCGAATGGCGAGTACGTCAAAGAAATGAATCTATAATCAACTTTCCGATTAAATCAAATGCAGGAAATTGACTTCCCACATTCTGTTGATCGACTATCGACC